>JAIPMN010013989.1:0-23673 GCA_020650975.1 Apostichopus californicus | reverse complement strand
GTTTTCTGGTAGTCCAAATCCAAGGGCAGCTATACATATACAAATACATTTTGAGGCAATTTCTCTGGTCAAGAAAAGTCACACGACTTATTTGGAATTGCATCAAGATAATAATAATAATAATAATTTGAAAAAGGTAAAAAAAAAAATTTGTTCAAGTTTAATACATGAAAGTAGAAGTGGGTTTAAGATTGCCTCAGTCCTCTTTCATCAAAATGCATACTCTTTGAAAGATTCTCTAAGTATGTAAATGAACCGAAATAATTTCATAAGATTCGCACATTTTCTTTCTTTTCGGTTTTAAATCCAAGGGCAGTCATAAAAATTCATTTGAAAAGCAATTTCTCTTTCCAAGAAAAGTGGGAAAAAAAAGTTAATTGCTCAGGATGGGCAATCATTTTAATTTTTTTTTTACCTGATAAAGGTATATTATAAATATTACTATTCATTATTATTTAATATGTATAAGATAATGGGAAGTTGAGTGGCACACAGAGAGGTTTATCCTAATTGCAGGATAAAATTACCAAACTAGTCGTAGCCTGGGAGGATTGGGAAGCCTAGTTCACTTACACATGAAACAGGATAAAAGGAATAAATTTATTAATTTATTCCAAATTGAATGAGGAATAGCAGAGCTGTAGTCAAAGAATCTTTTTGAAAACAAAACCACTTGAAATTTTTGAAGATCAACAGATTGTACTGTAAATGAACCCCTTCTCTCCCCCCCCCCCCCTCTGACTGTCATCCCTTCCCATCCCTTGCCATTGGGGTGAAACTCACCCTAACATTTTGATTGTATCATACGGTTTTGTTTCTTAATTCCCATTTTCCATTGCAAAATTGGAAGACAGAAATTTATTAGGACATTGTATCCTGTACCTAACCAGATGGGTTTTCTGTTAAAAGGAGTGCGTAAAAGGCCCATGTGAAACAAAGTATTGAGAACGAGTTACGTTTATAAATGACTCACAGAATTAGCATGGGAATAAATGTTTATCTAACACGTGTCAATAATTTGACATTTAATAGTTTTACAATTGCCATTTCTATCCCATGTTTTCAGTGCAAGTAAGTATATAATTCTACCAAAAATACAACTCATAAAAAAAATCCAAAAGCTACTGCAGTGACTGCAATCAAATCAGCAAGAATTGGTTCGATACTTGCATCTGTCTTAATTCCATTTAATCCAACATATAGCTAATAGGCTTTAGTGCTACAGATGTTTAGTGACACATGATGAATTGTAGAGAACACCATCACATCTGTACAACTTCTGCTTTACAGAGAAAGTTCTGTTTCTTAAAGGACTGTCTAAGATGACCCTGGTCCAAAAACCAAACTGTCCAAATCCCTGAATTTATCTGAAGAAAAAGCATCTCTCTCTTCTTTTTGTCAGTGAACACAGACATTTATGCTACCTGTTACATTATACATTAAACCTTGGTAGACTATATTAATTGTTTTACACAATCTGAACAGAAATGCATGGTAACACGAGGAAGGATTGACACCAAAAAACCTCACAAAATCTCATTCTTGAAAGGTTTCACTTTTGAAAATTGCTTTTGTTTTAATTGAGAAGTTTCTTGTGAAAATTTCACTAAACTATAAGCTATCATGTCTGGTATTAGACGGACATTATCCTCTTGTAGTGCCGTAAATTTCTGAAATCTCAAAAGTGTCTTGTCTTGGTTCATGGTTAATAAATGTTGCAAGTGTTTTTTCTCTCTTCTTCTTCACTAGCTAGTTTATCTTGATTTCATCCCTGAGATAACACCAAGCTGCCCTTAGCTCATTAGACTGCAGTTTTGTTTCTGTTATATTACTCATAATTTCATTCTTACCTAAAAAAACAGAAGATGTTCTTTTGTTCTCCACGTCTGTTCTTCTCCCAAGGAGAGGATTTGCGTCATTTACCGCCATTAAAATGGGTGACTTTGAAGGTTTTTATGCAGAATATCGCCGTCTCGGGAGAAATGTTTCACATTGTTACGTTATCGTATAGCTACGGCACGTTACCTTTTTGGTAATACAGACGAATTGTGTCCAAGTTTCTTTTGTGCAAACACTAACAGGAAAAGTGAGCTGGACACATTCCAGTTTTGCATCTCACTAAGCTAACTCAGCAAATATAAGACTTTTTCTATCCCCGCCAACCCCCCCCCTGCCCCTTCCCAACAAAACAGAGGGGAAGAAAAGCTGAATAAATCAGCTTGGTGCAGCCATCGAAAGTACCGATTAGAAGACAGACAAATGGCTCAATCCGCATACAACCTCACACGAGGTAGTACTTTGCATGCCACTCCTGGGAGTTTACCGCCCACGCTACAACCTACAGATCGTTACCCGAAACCTCACAAATGTAAAACACTTCACTGACTTTCCCATCAATCCTTCCCCTGGTTTTTACATTCCTTGCCTCGTCCTCGTCGACGTCGTGTGAGCAAAGCGAAAAAAGACCTCTTAATATATCAAACAAAATATCTAGGATTTTTTTTTTCTTTACCACTTATTTGATCCCCATTAGATTTACTTTGAACCAATGAAAATTGGCAATCGTTAGTGCAAGCATTGGACAGGAAAGCTCTCTAAATAATGAAGTAATCCATTTAACACCTTCGAGATGACCCCTAGGAAATTTATGCTTTGGATTCAGCTTTTGTCTGTTTTTTTTTATTTTTTATAACCAGGTAGGGGGTGTTGGTCACTTTGAGAGGTATCTCTTTTTGAGACATAATTCTGAGCAACTTGAAGAATCTCAACGTTAACATGAGGTTTTTTTTTTTTTTTTCACCCATTAGGTTAATTGCTCATGAATTGGATAGAAAAAGATTGTGTAAAGCAGAAAAACAAAAAACCAAGAAACATTTTTGGAATCAATCCTCATTGTGGGGTTGGAAAATTTATCACTTGGCCTTTTTTTAATTTTTGTTAACAGTATTACACAGAAAATGTGATCGGCTGTTTTTTTCAATTTTTTATGTTTAGTTCACGATTGTTAAATATCTCAGAATTGTAGTTTTTTTTTTTCTTTTTTGGGTCACTTTGAGAGGTATCTCTTTTTGAGAAATAATTCTGAGCAACTTGAAGAATCTCAATGCTAACATGAGGTTTTCTTATTTTTTCACCCATTAGGTTAATTGCTCATGAATTGGATAGAAAAAGATTGTGTAAAGCAGAAAAACAAAAAACCAAGAAACATTTTTGGAATCAATCCTCATTGTGGGGTTGGAAAATTTATCACTTGGCCTTTTTTTATTTAACAGTATTACACAGAAAATGTGATCGAATGTTTTATTCAATATTTTATGTTTAGTTCATGATTGTTAAATATCTCAGAATTGTGTAAACATGTGTTTTGGAAGAGGTATGACAAATCTTTATGAAATGTAACAACTATTAGGGAAACTCAATAAAATTATACAAAAGGCCACCGTTTTGGGGAATGTGGAAATTTAGAAATGTGAAAATGTGGAGTTTGAAAATTAGTCTGAGAGTGAATTCAAAGTTTGAAGCTATTGCAAATTCTCCTGTTATATATTAACATGTCAATAACATTTCACAGACAGTATTTAAAATGTAGAAGCTCACTAAATTTTTTATTCATTAGATTTCAAAATGATTAAAGAATCAGATTACCATAGCTCTGTCCGTGGTATATTACATATGAAGAAAACTTTTCAAGATTTTTAAATATCTGTTGTGAAAAGAACACTACTGGATAAAACAACACAGTTTGTATGTATAACAGGGTAGTAGTTGTATGACAAGGGACACTGTATACATTACATAACATTAAAGGAGCATGTTGCATTGTTTACACAAATTTCTGACAGGTTTTGATGCTGAAATGCTAGTTTGTCTAGCCAATTTTTCATTTCAAATAGTCAAGTAAAATGTAAAGTGTTTGATTTGCAAGTACATATTGGTTAAGTGTCTGGGAAATATAATTTGTGGCATCGAAAAGGATTTGCCTTGTCGTACGCAAATTGAAATAGTTTGACCGATTCCAGTGTTGTTTTGACTATAAAGAGTTGATGGGTTTGGCAAAAAATGTCAGAAATTGCCAACTCAAACTTTCTCAGATAAAATGATGTAGTAAATATATTTTAACATGTTGTTTTTTGGTCTTAAGCAATTGTCATTTGAGATGTTTGACATTGTTTCTCTCATTGTCTCTCCATAGCCAACCTCTCCTCAGACGATTCCTGCATCTTTCACACCCTCTCAGCTGCTGACTCCATCTTTGATCCAGAGAACCCCTTCATCCGGCCTCCTGGTACCCATGGCCATGACTTCAAAGGATTCATCCAGGGTCTCACCCGTCCCTACTTTGACCAAGGAGCAGTTTAAGGAGGCATATCTATCTATGCTTCAGGTAACGATGATTGAATTAGTTGTTATTTTTGAAGATGACCCAACGTGTCCTTTCATTCTGCACAGGGTCTGTGGTATAATATTTTGGATTGATTGAAAGAATGTGCAGATTGATAAATTGATAAAGATTGATAAATTAACAAGATAACATGCATACACTACTCTCTTACTCCATACCAAATTACCCAATTCTTTTATTGGTCCGGTTATAAAACAGAGATATGACATTTGAACTGATCATTTAGGATGTGAATAATTTCTAAATACCACCTGCATTCATAGCTTTGCATATTGATGTCCTACATGTGGTCATAAGCTTTGTTCCTTCTGTTTGTTATAGATTTTGTGTTTATCTATAAATTAATTACATTTGTTTCTGCATGTTGTCTACTGGGTTTGTCTCCTATTACATGCAGGTTAATAAAAAAAAAATGGATACACAGTCCCAGTACCAGTTGATAGCATTTAGTTGCAATAGATTAGTGGAAACTTTGAAGAATGTAAAGTCAAGATTTAACGAAGATTATTTCTATTTGATATTGATGTCAAACGGCAATAAAATGCATATTATAGCTCTTTGAAACATGACCAACTGATAAAACTTTGGGTTCCCCTTGGCTGTCATTTTTATTCACATCAAATTGTCAGCTCTAGTCTTCCCCTTGATTATATCTCATCGAATAAAATACCTTTGGGATCGGATTACGAAGCCCGAAGTGATCCGTTAATATCATTCGTTTTTCAATTTGTGGACGAGTTTGCAATTATTTTGTCATCCCTGTGTAAACATGAAGTGCCCCTTTAAACTTTGAGGCCTGTTTGAGGACATACTTTATCATCATTCATATTAAGACTAGTGGAGGCTGTAATATGTTCTAAGCCTAACCTTTAAAGGTGTAATTTAAAATTACAGAGATAGACATTAAAATAAGACTAACATGTTCTCCTCAGTTGCTCTTGACTTAGTCTTGTCTTGTATAGGTCTTCCCATGGTGACTGTTTGTCCCTTACACATTGTTTACCATCAAGGTTGTCAGTAGTTAAAAATTATTGTTTTATATCTCTCTTTGGTATTAATTCAGTTTAGCAACCAAATTTGAGTTTCTATGTCATGACCTAATTAAATATGCAATTTTTGGTCATTCTCTGTCTTCGTATGACAGTTGCAATTAGGCTAATGGGCATTTAGCAATCTGCTTTGTGTTATTGATTTTGTTAAGGTAGAAAGGGAAGCTTGGGGAAGGGGGGGGGAGGGGGGAGGTGGTTTTGCAAGGAACAAAATATAGCTCAACAAAACAGCAAGAAATGCTTGGAGGGTTCTGTAAGTGTTTTGGGTCTCTCTTGTATAAAGTTCAGAAAAAACACAAGAAACAGCTTCTCGCTACATAAACAAGATTTATAAGCATCAAATGTTCCCTGACAAATGTGAAAAGTAATAGGTAATAGGTAAACCGGTGAGTTTGTTGCAAAGTAACAGCTGTGTGCTTATCCTCTAAGGGCTTCTGTTTCTCTCTGAAGTAAGTGATGGGCAAAATATTACATCAATAGTCATTAAATAGTAAAATAGTCTCTTCCCCTTAAAACTTGACTGGATTCGCAACAGTCCGAAACAGTCCTCAAACTTCCGTGAAAGAAGAGAGCTATCTTTCTTTGGACTTTGAGGGAGATGTTGTTGTCTCTTCTAATCAAACAGATACTTGCTCTGTCTGAATCTACGCAAACATGCAGAAGAAGGATGTCTTCAAGTGTCAGAATGAAGAAAATAACAGAAACCTTACCCTATCATATCAACATACATGCACAACATACAGTACCATCAGGCCTACACTGGGATTCAGCTATATATCTATATAAACACACCTAAGATACCTTCAAGTTTTATCTTGATGTTTGGGTTAGGTGAAAATAGTGATGGAATTAAAGCAGCATTCGGGATTTTAAAATTTTTGGCTTACTTGTGTATACAACATTGACAGTACTGTAAATGAAAGCCCCAAAATTCTTCAATAAGTATCATTTAGGGTTTTTATTTTAGGTGCACAGATCCTTGTGAGTACCGGCCAATATGCCAGAACACAGAATATTAGTACGAATAGACAGAATAGACAAAATAGACGAATAGACAGAATAAACAGAATAAACAGAATATTAGTACGGACAGACTCACTGAAAGTCTGCCACTAACCTTGTCAAAGCGCTTTAAAACGCTGTATTAAGCGCTATATAGATGTAAGTTATTATTATTTAAGCAGGATTGTTTTCCTAGTGTCAAGCATGTCTCAGTTACTCCTGTCATTTACATGACGAATTTGTAAATGCCATACGGAAGAGAAAAAAAAAAATCAATTTTAAATTGAAATGAATTGGATTGAATTAATATCTTCCTTAAATTGTTTGCCATATGAGAAAGAAACTTTCGAAATGAAAATCCAATTTGATATAATGACTCCTTGTAAAAAAGTAAAAATTTTGTAAATGCTGTGTTTGAATGGTTTGAATTAAAATGAATTGAATAACCCTTTAAACAGGAGCAGGTAAACGGATATTTTTGTGTGATTTGAGGAGATCGATTTACATATAAAGTTTACAAGTCCTAGGTCAGATTATAACAAACTTACAACCCAATGCAATATGCATATCTGCGAGGTTCTGTTATGATCGATTTCTCCTTATTTTCCCCTTCCCACTACAGAACGACTCGGAATTTGTCAGCAAGCTTCACGAGGCTTATCTCCAAGTGCTGTCCAAGCCCAAGACCTGACCCTGGACACTTCCGGCTCAGATCAACTTGCCGACTTTGTGCAATCCAACAGTAACTTCTTTTGATGTCATCCATTTGGTATCATTTTTTAATCAATTCCTTTGTATCCACTAAATTTGTACCAAAAAAAATGTGAATTTTTTCATGAGCATCTAACTACTACAAAGTTCTCTCAAGTTGTAGCAGTATTAAAGTAAGATTACTGGAAGATTTCTTCTTTTCACCTATCAATTTTTGGCCAAGTCAAACTGAAAGTTGCCAACCTTTTTGTTACTGCTGGGGATGGGGGCCTCTTGTGTAATGACATAACTGACAACAATTTGTTGAAGAGCTCAAGAATCTTGTTGGGTTGGGTGTGGGCTGTGGGAAGGGGGAGGGGAGAGGAAGGGGGAGGGGAGGGGCAGGGCAGGGGAGGGGAGGGATGTTTCGGGAAATGTCATAAACTTGAAGCAGAAGAGTACGAGTGAGGAGTCTGCCAGAAATGTTTGGCTACAGAGAACCAGAAGCAACAATTTCTTCATTATGGGCATTCTAGTGACCATTGAGTTGCAACTTAGAAAATCTTAAGAGTCATTTATCAGCTTTGAGATATAACAATAAAACAGTTAACTATACCCCAGCTTTATTTACAACATACATGTTTGGAGCAGTACATTTATGGGAATTTTTTTTTTTATTGCATTTGTTGTAAATGCTATTTATACATCAAAAGCAATTATGTTATTAATATTTCTGTAAATCAGTTTCAAAGTTGAAATGAGAAGTTATTATCATCCAATGTTTAGCATAAATTGTCTCAATGAGTAATTTCTCTTTTCTGCCAAGCCATGTTTTCAATTCTTGAATTAATCTCCTCCTAAACCGGGTCATCAGTGTTTCTTCAACACTCATAGTTTGGTGTCTGTTTTGCCTTCAAAAGTTAGCTAATTGTTTTCAAAACTATTTTTCTGGAGGTTCTGACCATCCATATTGTTCTGAGACATGTAGGACTGTTCAGTTAATAGACAGATGTTATGTTTCACTCAGCCAAAGTGCATAGAGCATCTGTTCTCCATAAAATTGGAGGACCAGAGAGAATATTGGTTGGAGGAAACGGCCAGAGAGGACCAAAATCTCACTTTGCCTAGATTGGGAATCTGCAAGGTATAGGCTAGAAGAGTGCTCAAGGCTCAGCACATAGTTAGTTCTCAATATATTATATCCTCTGCAGCCCGGCTGCAGGATGCTGCAGCCCTCTCAGCATCCTCTTTTGGACAGAGTGCCAATTTGGGCTAGTTTTATGGCTGTATTATTTGTTATCGTGGGTTGGATTGAAATCTTTCGTGGGCCAGATTTAGGGCGGTGCTGTCTATTGAGACCCCCTTGCATAGTGGTGGGTGTTAGTATAAACAGCTCTTTGATACATGTCCATAATTAAATGGCATTAGTTTTAGCATTCTAGCATATTTGTGGACAATATCGATGGAAAGTAGTTGTGGTCCATTTTCAAGTCTGCAATACTGCACAGGGACATTTTCTTGTAGTTTATAACAAAGATCTGTGTTCCATTTTGAGGCATTTTTATATTGAACAGTTGTTAAGATGTTTGAAGTTAAGCCATTTGGATGGCATTCATAAATTTATGACGACCTTTGTCGTTACAAGTTTTGTTGGCGACATGCACAGAACAAGGTACTTGCCTTTTTCAGAGAAAGTTTGCTGGCAATAAAGGATCTTTTGTTTTGCTTACTTTCCATTTCTTTCAATAATCTAATATTTCAAATAATGCATACAATAGCCTCTCCATCTGATTGTTAAACTTCCAATAGTTAGTACTTTTCATGACTTTTGGATGTAAATGGCTTTGAACACACAAACCCTTTTTTTATTTATTTTTTATTCAGTAACACCAAGAATTAAATTGACAGCATATTGAACAAACTTAGTACTCAGGATTAGAGGCTAATTTTGTTGATTTTTAATTTAGTAAATCATTTGTATCTTAATTTGTACTGGCTGTGAGTTCTTCCTTTTTTCTGTTGATATAGACCGCACCATCAAACCAAGACCACATACACATTGTAACCGCCAGACTGTCATAGGCTGTCATCACTGGTCTTTTGGAATTATTTACCAATTCTTACTAATCAAAACAACTGTTTTTTTTGGCAGTCCTTAGTTTGAAGTGAATCAGATACATCTGTGGCACCTGACTTATGTGGTAAGGGTTGGATAGCTCTTATAAGGGTGTAGATATTTTTATTACATAGGTTTGAAACTTTCTCTGTCCTATTTCAACCCTCAAATCTTATTTTAATTACTGTCAGACAATCAGCGTTGTGGATTTTTAAAATTGCTTTAAATATTTCATAATTCTTTGGTTTTAATTCTTTTGTTTTGGTTACTTCTGCTGATTGATAGTACTACCAAGGTGTAGCTCAATGGTTGCCAAAATATATGATTTGTCAAGGGCTGTCATATATGCAGATTGTCTCTTTCAAATTCCTCTGGAATAGAAATATTTAATATGCATATGGACATGTATCTTAGGTAAACAAAAATCAGCCTTTAGACCCTTTCATGGCAAACTCAATAGTGAATCATTTTATTTCAATACTAAAGAATACACACAAAGTTAACCAAAATTTGTGTCGAGCAATATGCAGAACCAACCTTTTGTCATTCAAGAATGTCAGAAATAGACTCTTTGAGAATATTTCCAGATGAAACAAGTTTTAAGTAATATGACATTTGACATTTTTGCCCTAAATAAGAATTGATATAGAGTATTCGAGTGTTGACATCTTAAGATTCATGTGACTTCTGTTAAAACTACAGCATTTCATATTTGGTATCTTATTTGCAGTGCACTTTCCAAACACATGTTGACTTTGTTCCATGTATTTCACAATTCCATAATTATTCAAACAAAGACGGATTTTCATAGCATTTTTAATAAACTTCAACTGATTCATTGGTCATTCTGGTTTGGGTAGATTCTGTTCTGCTTGATTGTGAAATATCTTCCAGGGAATTGTTTGTTTTTTTAACATTAGTATTAAATATTTGCAAACCCAAGCAGGTATCAGCCTGCAGTCCTAAATCAAACAAAAGACAACAGGACATGTGGAAAATATTTCCAGCATTTATATAATATAATCTTCTACCGGGACATACACTGTAAACACGGTTAAAAGTAACTGCTGAAAGAGAATATAAATCATAAAGGCTGACTTTGTGTACAGTAAAAGTGACACACTAACTAGCAATAACAACTGAAGAAATCAGAAAGGAAGCATGTATCCTGAAAATCATCTTTACATTTTTAAATTTTGTTTAATTTTCACTATAAGTTGCCCCAAAAAAAGATAGAATAAAACTGACCAGCCTGTTAAGCCAATGAAGAAATTTATAAAAGTTGTATCAATTGTGGAGAAAATTTTTCACATTTACTCAATATTGCTTAAACTTCTGTTAAGGTTATTCATTATGAAATTAACAGAACATTGAAATCAGTTTTGTGCGATAGGCCCTGAAATTAATTGTTTTCAGGTTGGAAAAAAAATAGTATTCTTGGATTTGATAGTGTTAGTGATTACATGCTGCATTTGATTTGTAAAATTTTCATTTGCCAAAATGAGGTTGTTTTTAATTTCCCTCAGGAATGGATGTCTTTCCTAAGAGAGATTATTGGAGCAATATTTCTAATGTTGAAATCAGTCAATGTTTATGACTTTGATATTGACAACATTATTCTAAACACTGCTACAGAGAACAAATTTATCAGGCCTGTAACTTGAAATTTGCAATTATTTCTAAGGTTTCCATCAAAATAGCTTTTGTAAATACTAAAAAAATGTTTACATTATCAAGTAGGTACAAATTGCATTTTTGTAGTCGTAAAAGGAACCGCTCAAACATGATCAAAACCAAATGTTTATTTTAGAAGTTATATAGAATATAGTCAGCTCACTTACTGTCTTGCTATGGGAACATTGATGCATGACTTATTGACTGTTTGAGTTTATTTCTTTCCTGTTGCTTTACATTTAGTGACAACAGTTAAAAAATGTCATAACTTTTAATACTTATCCTGTTCTCAGATTGTCTTTCCAGATAAAAATTGTTATCAAAAAAGAGGCAGTCCCTTTTTATCATTTCAATGAATTCATTGCAAGTTCCTTTGAGAACTTGGTTGTTTTTATATCGATGTAAACCATTTTCTAGGTGAGGTGGTGGAAATATTTGAGTGGTCAGTGACAGCCAATTTATATGGAAAACAAAATAATATTTCACACTTCTATGTCAAACACCCTGTTTCAATATCTTATCGCTATAACTCAGGATATGGCCGTTTGAAGCTTCAAAACATCGCCCAAAGGACACCCTGGACTATGATGATTTATTCATTGGAAAAGTACTGTAATGACTTCTGTGATGTTTTCATGCATATAAGTAGTAATTTACTGTAATTTATATGTATACTAATCTATATGTATACTGTAATCTATATGTCATCTATATGTTGATTGACCATTAGGTACACAACACAATTTCATTATTTACGTTACAAATCAATTGTTCAACACAAATTAGGTCTTATCAGTTGCAACATGCATGTGACATCTCTGTCCAAAGCTTTCTGTTTGAAATACATGATCTCTTCACTTTGTGTGAATATATTTTGTTCTTTTCAGTTTTATGTGATAATATAGATGGTTTTTGCTGATGCTAGATACATTTATTACATAGCAAATGGCTTTAACCACAGTTTTGAAACTCTGTAAATAAAACACGATATTAGAAAGAGGTTTTTTTTCTTTTCACTGAGACAGGCAGACCAACAGTAGCATATTTTCAAGTAGTCCAGTTCTTCCACTGGACTAGCCTCTCTTTGTTGATTTTGAAAATAGTTTTTTGCAGGTATTTTATACTCTCATGCTTCTTTAATAGAGAATTAGTAAATTTCAATACATCGTGAGTAAAGAAGTCATCGTGTTTGATCGGTTTGGAATAAATCGTGATTAAACTCATTGTACTTGAATGACTAGTGTCATTAGTCAGTCAATATATTATTGTTTAATTCTATGGGATGTAAGTATGTAATAAAATCTATAAATAAATAGCCCTGTAAAACAATTTGTCTTGTAAAATAATCACTACAGTCTACTAATAGAGTGCTGTAATTCATAGGGATAGATTTAATTACTCATTAATAAATCTTGTTACCCAGACCACATTTTAAACCAAAGAGTTTCCTTTCTAATTTTCTGTATCATACACTTTAAAGTGATGAGTGTACTCGAGCTATATTTAAAACAAATGTTCGGTTATTAGTGTCGTACAAATCATCAGGATATGTGTACCTGCCGTATTGACCCTACATAGTTGCATTAAAAAGTAATTTAAGAAATACTTTCAAGCAGATTGTAGTTTTTCTGCCATGTATCTTGGATGTAACAGTTAACTGTCTGTCTTTGCTAGAGAACCTTCAAAGTATCTCTCTTTCTGTCTGCTTAAACAGGACCTAAAGTATAACTCTTTACCGACCTATGGCTTTCAATTTAGCTATCTGCCTAACAAGGGCATTCGATGTAACTATATGCCTAGCTGAGGCCTTCCATGTAGCTAATTGTCTAGCTAGGACCTTCAATGTAGCTATTTGTCTAGCTGTAGGGCCTTCCATGTACCTATTTGTCTAGCTGTAGGGCATTCAATGTAACTATCTGCCTAGCTAGGGCCTTCCATGTAGCTAATTGTCTAGCTAGGGCCTTCAATGTAGCTATTTGTCTAGCTGTAGGGCATTCAATGTAACTATATGCCTAGCTAAGGCCTTCCATGTAGCTAACTGTCTAGCTAGGGCCTTCCATGTAGCTATTTGTCTAGCTGTAGGGCCTTCCATGTAGCTATCTGCCTAGCTAGGGCCTTCCATGTAGCTATCTGCCTAGCTAAGGCCTTCCATGTAGCTTATTGTCTAGCTAGGGCCTACCATGTAGCTATATGCCTAACAAGGGCTTTCAATGTAGCTATCTGTCTATCTAGGGCCTTCCATGTAGCTATCTGTCTAGTTAGGGCCTTCCATGTAGCTATATGTCTAAGTAGGGCCTTCAATGTAGCTATTTGTCTAGCTGTATGGCCTTCCATGTAACTATCTGCCTAGCTAGGGCAATGAATGTAGCTATCTGCCTAGCTAGGGCCTTCAATGTGGCTATCTGCCTAGCTAGGGCCTTCAATGTAGCTATTTGTCTAGCTGTAGGGCCTTCCATGTAACTATCTGTGTAGATAGGGCCTTCCATGTAGCTATCTGCCTAGCTAGGGCAATGAATGTAGCTATGTGCCTAGCTAGGACCTTGGTGCAGCTATGTGCCTACCTAGGGCCTTCAGTGTAGCTATCTACCTAGCTAGGGCATTCAGTTTAGGTATCTGCTAGCTAGAGCCTTGGATGTAACTGTGTACTTGTAGATAACTGTCTTGTAACTCTCTGCCCAGTAAAACCATATTTTATCAGACAGTCATTTCCATCTACTTATCTGTGCAGAGTGTGCATTAATCTTTGCTTCCAGGACACTTGTAAGAAGCCATAACAACAAGTTTTAAGATCATTTTTAAATTATCACCAATTTTTGATAAAATGTGTTGTGGATATTTGCTTAGAATTTGACACAAGAAGTATTATTGTGTTCAATGTTGTTCAAGAGATGTTGTTTATGGAATCATAGATTCTGCAAGGCAGGAACGTATGTATATACCGTAGTTTTAAAATTTTGTGAATTATCGACTGTTGACATTTCACATTAAATTTATTGGGACTTTAAAGGGCTGATGATAAGACCTTTCTAGGATTCAATAAGTACTAAGTATCTTGGTATGTGATAAATAACAGGTAAGATTAGATACGGATTTAGGAGAAGAAACAATGGGGATTAGATATGTAAATTGTTAAAGATTTAAGTAAAGGAAGTTGTGTAACTTAGACATGAGAGCTACTACCAGTTGATCAGGATTATAAACTAATGGGATAGTTGGAATGAGAAGTAATTAATCTTGTGAGATAAGATCAGGACAGATCAAAGGAGATCAGATTAGGTCAGGTAAGATCAGATCTGTTCAGATTAGATCAGTTCAGATGTGATGTGATGAGGTCAGATGAAATTTTTTTTTTTTTTATTTATGATTAGATAAAAGCATATAGTTGTAATAGGATATGAAATGAAAGTCTGGTGGGATTAGACCATTCATCAGTAAAGATTAAGTAATTCACCTGTAAAAACTGCTCCACAGTTATCTCAGCAATTATAACAGTTAGTAAGATACGGTATCACAGGCAGTTAGTTGCTCACATGCCATGTTTAGTCAACAAAGAAGTAAGATATACTACAGTAGGAGCAAGTGAAATGATGGCAGCATACATAAACTGTAATGCATGGAGGAGTACTTTGCCTTCTGGTATATTTTCTTAAGAAACATGAGTTGATAAAATAGTCATTTTGTGGAAGGAACAGTTGAAAGTGTTAAAAGTATCACGTAACTTTGATTCATTTCTGAACATACAAGAAGTAATACAAAGTTGGATATTGGTTTAAGGTAGAAGGTGAAATGATGGCAGTACTTCAAACCTTTAAAGTCTGGACATCTTTTTAGCCATTTTAAAATGAGTCTTATGTTATGTAACCATGGTATTAACCAAGATTTAGTGTATATATTTCCTTTTCTGTTTCTGAGTTTTCTGAGTTAGTCACCGGCAAAAATCAGATCTTGTCTGAGCATTGTCTGTGTCAGTGATAAAAGACTAAAGGTGCTACTCTTGTGTAGCTTTTGAGACTGATACACGTAAACTAAAGGGATGGTATTAAGCACTCGTGTTTTAATAATACTTACTTGAAGGTCATTAGTGTTTTCCCCAAATATGCTAGATATTCCAAATTGGTCTCTCTAGTGGTCAACCTTCAACAAGGTATTTGTTGTAGTTGATACATATTAATGATATTATCTCATGTAACATTCACTGGAAATTATTTAGAGGAGTCAAAACCTCCAGGAATGGACAATAGCTTGAGATCCTTAAATTTGGAGGCAATAGTGATCACCTTCTTAAATATTAACACTTGGACTAGAAACAAAACACCTATTCTGTGATGTTACTCTTATTGCCTGTACCACTATAAATACCAGATGGACAAAATGTGGAGGTGAGGGGGGGGGGGAGGGGTGGGAATGGGTGTATTGTATTATACTAGCTCTGAAACATCACAAAATTTGTTTCTCTCCCTCTGACAATAGTTGAGCTGGCACAATAGGGCAAACATGTTCAGTATCTGACAGATTTGTGCGATTAACATATTTTAATGGAATGTTATTGTCATGCAAATCTGGTTCACCTAGGTTTAATACCTTAATTTGCATATGCAATCAACAGTATCTTTGGCTAGTTACCAGCCGACTTCTCACTTTGTGGATAATCGGTGAAGCATCACACAGTGGAACAGTCAACTGGTCTCTGTGGTAGAAAAGTGCATATATTAAGGCTTGAATAATTTACCCAAGTGAAATACACATGGCTGTTTTAATTTTCCATTTTCTCATTTTAATGTTGATGTTTTTTTGATCGTTAACGTTGGTGCTTGCCTAATGTTTGCAGCTGAGAGTTTTATGTAAAGTATGCACCTGTCACGTTTGTACCGTAAAATAGAGACATTGTAAGGCTTCCAGTATACCCAACGAATTAATCCCTACAGCTTATCACTTTAAACAGGTTTAAGAATATCATAGCATTCAGCTATATGTAATATTATTGCTAGAATTTATTCAGTCAATATTAAAAATAAAATTAATAGATAACTTTGTCTTCAGTAAATGTATGTTGTAATGTCAGGTAAAAAATTCTACCCTAAAACGATAATTGAGTTATGTTTAACTTGAAAGCTTGTCAGTAATGCTATTGTTGGACTCCAACTGTCTGGGAGTTAGTAAATATAAAATTGTTATCATATTTGGAGCAATACTTTATGTGAAATGGAGAAAACGTTTAAAACCAACCGGCTTAATATTAACTGCAAAAATCCTGACTGTCTGAATGTCTGAAATAGAAGCTGTACTCGAGGTGACAACTGGTATATATAGTAGAAGGTTATGAATTGAAATATCTCTTTAATATGATATGGATTTTGCTGCATTATATTTAACCATGCAAGAGGGACATACTATGACACATTGCAGTGAGGCGTGTGTTGAGTCCGGTTGTATATCTGAATTGCTGCTGGCAGCATATCATCCATTTGCTTTTGCAGTTTTAGTCAATATTTTCTGTTACAAATGCACACGTTACTCTTAGTCTCCTTTTTGTTTTCATATTTTATGTTTGGACAACACTCAGTGTTATAGTAATGTTTTAAAAGGTTGTAACTGTATAGGCAGAAATTTGTTCATATTTGAAGGATGTTACTGGTTGGAACTGTGGAAATAGGGTAACACTTACATGGTAGAACAATTCAGGACAATTGGGAGTCTGTTATAAACACTATGTGTATGCAGTTGATGTTGGCCCAGGTCAAAGTTCAACACTGGTATGCAGTTAATGTGGTCTAGGTTAAAGTTCAACACTGGTATGCAGTTAATATGGTCCAGGTCAAAGTTCAACACTGGTATGCAGTTAATATGGCCCAGGTCAAAGTTCAACACTGAGCTCAGAACTAAGTGAGACAGGTAGATAAAAGCTTCGATCCAAATCTCGAAAAGAAATTGGAATCTTAGAGCTCAGAATCCCTTTCTTTTGTTCTCTTTTCGTGTAAATGACCACTGAATGAAATATGATGCAAGGTGATATGTAATTTGTGTTATTGCACAATTAAACAGTGTAGTATGCTATCCTTTGTATGTATGGTTAATTCTACTGTGTAACAAATGCATTTTCCTTTGGCCCTGTGAACACGACCAAATCTAGTGTCAAACAGACGTCAAACAGACGCTTGGTTGTTGACCTAAAAAGAAGTACTATATCGGTAGTTTTCACTTCTTGCATGGAAATGTCTAAATGATTCATTCCACGATCACATTCTCCTAGCTTAATTTGCATTTGTTGCAAATACTATAGAAGCAACTACAGAAAGTGTGATAAATGTACCATAGTAGTATGATCTATGAGATGTGTACATACTAGAGCAATGCATGCCATAGTACAGACAGGTGGTAATATACCACACAGTAAATACAAACACATCTGCTTTGATAAACAGCTATCTTTCAAATAATTTTGAGCTTTGCAAAATAACAAATGGCTAATCAGGTTAAATGTGGCCAATAATTGCTTAAAATATTGACATATCTGTTTGCTTGTTTCATCACAAACATGTACAGTTTATAGCCTAGGCCTTACATGCATTCATAGCATTAAACCTACTTTAATACATACAGGAAATAGAAATGAGTAAGTCATTATTTTTTTCAAATGCTGAGACTAACAATCCAATAATTGTCAATTTTTGGGGTCAGAGAAAGAAGAACGTAGACTTCATCCAAAATAGGGCTTAATTATTAAACCAGTGAATGTAGTGGTGAGAAGGTCAATAATGGTTGTCTGAAGTCAAGTACCTAATGTAACTGCTTTTATGAAGATCAACAGAGTATGTAATGTCCTGTGATGCTTGATATTGTCAGTTTTAACCTCTTTTTTGAATATTTCTTTTATAATTTTGTTGTTATTGTTTTCATCATATTTCTAGAACTAAAACCTTAAATTTTATAAAGTTGTTTCATTGATTATTTGGTCATGTATAATAATATCTTTTTATATCAGCTCGCTCAAAATACATTGATTGTTTAAAGCTCAATTAAGGCACCCTTAAGATCTCACTGAAATTCAATAACCAAGTTAGACGGGTGCCTTCAGTCACATAAGTTAGAAAACAGATGGCAACCCTGGTGTATGGAACGTGTTATGAAATTTTGAAAAAACTTTGATGCAATAAGAAAGATAATATTGTTAGCTAAAGAAAGAAATGGTTGGCAACTTCTCTGATGAGTGTCGGGTCTGAAGGGTGTAATTGAGCAGGAAAATTGGTTTTATTTTTTTGAATTCGAAACAGTTTGGTACATAAAGGGTCACCATATACGTCCCAATTAATGGAGCGTTGACCAGCTTTTCCAACCGAAATATATTGTCCAGCCGGCAAACTAAATTTTCCCGATTCTCTAAAGGTCACTTTTTTCATAATAGCAAAATAAAGAAAAGGTGCAAAAGCACTAGTCTACAGGAATAAGGTGAGTTCAATTTAATAATTAATAAGTTTTGACTAAACTTTACTAATTAACCAAGTTTGGTTTAGAAAACTTCAGACTGGGGAAAATGGGTTAGGATATTTGACGTTGTACTACTGTGAGCAGGTTTATGAAGTTGTCAATATGACACCATGTGATATGTTGCCCTGTTTATATCCAAACATTAATCACATCCCTCCCCCAGGATGCAGTGTCCCACAAACCAACCAAGTAAATAATGGTAACCATAAATTACCTCCACTTGAACCTTGTGCGACAGCCAAAGAAACAAATATATTAATGTCATACATGCCCAAAATAAACTTAATATGCATTTAGTCAATAAAACAACACTTAAACAATATATGGATGTCATAGGATCAGTCTAAGGAGCGGGTTGAAGTAGCATCCCATATCAAATAATTCAATTTTTTAATTAGTTCTTTGTTTTAGCAATATCATATATCCTGTGCTCACCTCATTTTCATGCTCCCCCACCTCTCCCCCCCCCCCCCTCTTTTCTCCACACAGCACCATTTTATACCAATGTGTTATCTAATTATCATTGAATTTAGAATCAATAAAGTTGATATCAGCAAATGTTTTTGTACATATTTGTTTTCTTTTTGAAGTATGGTTCATAATTGACTAATATTTGCTTTCTTAATTTTTTTGTAAGGGTGACTGACCATTCTTGTGTTAATTAACCAAGTGATGTGTCCTTTGAATTACACAGATAATAACCAAAGGTTTGATATTAAACTTGCAGAAATTGTTAAATTTTCACTTTCTGGCTACAAGGGAGACGAGTCACCAACGTCAAAGCGGGCGGTCAAACAAATTATATCTTGCAAACAATATATTTGAGGCAAAGAAGCAGTGCTTTTCCTGTTGAGGTGACGTGTAATTCGGTTACTATCACGATTTTGTGAGCGTATGGGCCCAAGCCCTCTTTCTAACGTGCACGGGGGGGGGGGTGAGACAATTCAAGTTCGATTTTCTTTGGCGTTCAATCCATGATTTGTATCTTCCAATATACGACATTGTGTTATCTCTTCTTGCATTCCGTGCAGTGGCCGAACCGATCGGTTCGACGAGGCAAGACAGAATATAGTAGCATGTGTCCAAGCAAGCACATAGACCAGGGGTACTGCCGTCACATAGCCAGCCCTCAAAGGGACATGCCAGGCCTCGCTTCGAAGTAACGCTTTCGCTGATATTCGTCAGATGGCGGTCTTCATGATGATTAAAACTGCAGTGCTTTGCGTGGGTGAGATGCACAATTGTAGTGTACGGGAACACTGTGCACAACGCCTACGCAACACCCTACAGTCGTAACGACAAACTCATCTTCTTCATGATATAATCTTCATTTCTGTCACTCCATTTCCCTCTCTCCACGTTTTCCTCAGATAATAGTAGCAGGAAGTCTTTACGCCATTAATCACGTGGGCAAAGGGACGTGTGGAACTGTCGAAGAGAAAGATTCACTATTGGTATTGTTTAAATTAATTTACAGCGAATGATAGTAGTGACTGCCATCAGGTGAAGATGGGACTAGAAGACCCATATCATTCCACTCATTTTCATGTCTCCCTCTCCCCGCTCCCTATAAGTCTTCAGGGTTAAACTGATTTGTGATTGATGAAAGAAGAAAATATAGAGTATTAAATAAACGTTCAAATGAAATTTAATATACACAGTTTTTCAGAGATGACAACACTTGAGTCCGATACGTTATATGACAAAAGTGAACTTGAAGCAAACATGTGTGATGCCATAGAAACACAATAACAATACTGTGGGTGAGTTTTTTTTTTCTCTTCAAACGAATTCGTTAGTATATTGTTAACTTATGCAGATAGACAGCCTTTAATGTAAAGCTGAAACACTTATCAATCCAAGTTCAAAACAAAAGACTGAAAAATAACGTAAACCGAAACATATTTGTCATTGTGCACCTATGACATCACACCTATTTGCTTCAAGCTGTCAAGTTCACTTTTGGTATAAATTAGTGATAATTTCAGCTGATCGATATCGGTAAATTATCATTGAATGCAAATATCACCAGGATGCTTTTAAAGTATTCCATTTTCACCAAATCAAAAATAAATAAACACTTGGACACTCCTGTTAAGACTGAGCGTACGTTTCGTTGCTACCGCTGCACCACAATATCAGCCAACAACTTATGGCCTTCTGCCTGTCGATTTTACACAACTGTCAATAACAACATGTCTATCCGCTTGTAGACTTTCCAAAACGTACTATGATTTACTAAGTTGATGTTAAGATTATTGTGTTTTCCAGACACATCATATTTTAGCTCATATAATCGATCCGTTTATATGTACTGCGTGGGTAATAGACACGTCATGTTATCACGCATATACACATGCATGTCCCTGTATTAACAGTGTATGTATCTTTTATACATTTTCAATGAACGCGGCGGCGTCGTCTCCACCCATTTTTCAAATCATAGCCGATGTACTTAGTACCAATCGATATCATCTGTTAGAGTAATTTGCTTTAAAGCCTCGTCAATTAGTCATGAATTGGGTCTTAGGTTTGCTCAGGTCTTTCACCTACATTGTATAACATCACCGAACGACCTTGGAAGTATCCTCTAAACTTACTCAAGTCGGTTAATAGCCATGTGTATATAGCCATATCGTCATGGTCAAACCGTGTCCAAAGAAAAAGCGGCCAAAATTTGTTTAATCGTTTGCAAATAAGTGTTGCCGACTTTCGTTTCAATCCAAAATATATCCTTTGTCTTATTTAAGGAATATTCATAAAAACAATTCCCTCCTCCGTGGGTACTTTCAAGTTTTCCGACCAATGGGAAATAAAATTTCTAAAGACAAAAGTTAAAAGAATAAGTTGATACCTTACTTTGGTTTTCTTTGAATGGAATTTTGATTTACTTCGAAGCGGCATTTTACATAGTAATTGTGTGATTCCTTCAGTGTTCGTCCGTTTGGTACTTACCCCAAATTCCCCAATTTCGTGGCAAAGTGCACATGCATAATTCCACTGTCCACCTGAAACCGCAGAAGAAAACCCATACCTTCACATTTTTAAACGAGCACAACAAATAATTCAGCTTTACTAGTCTAAAATGAAACAACTTTCTGGTGTATTGTTACTGATAATCTGCGATACATTGACAACTGAAACTGTTACAGTATAAGGTATTCGTTACCCCAATATAGGGTTAATACTTCCAATGGCTTTTACCCTATTAGTGAAAAACTTCTAGGCTTTCAGTTCTACTGCACTCGTGTATACAGGAATGCCACGAATTCAAGTATAAAAAACCCTCTTAAGGGAGAGAATTGTTGACTTATCCCAAGAAGGACAGGGTTGAAAAGAAAGCTTTTATCCTGCAGGGATATACTTGGTATTTCACGCCATTGACGGGAGTCCGCCAATATTAGCTCATTAAATACCACAAGAGCAGGACTGACCACTGCAATGGATTGTAATTCACTGACGGATGTGGTTTTGTAGGTTATAATTTATTCAGAAAGCTAGTTTTCACAAATAGAAAAGAAAAAGAAAAGAATATAGCAAAACTAAACGCAAGTTGTATAAGGCCAAGGATTCGACGGACCTGTTTGCACATATAGCCCTTTACGTTCAGATGGAAAAAAAAATTTCATCCAGAAAGTGAAATGAATTTGAAGCTGCTCTATAACAATATCTGAACAAATACCAAACTTTGAACAAAGTTTTAAATCTAAACCAAATTCTTACACCAAAAAATGCTTCATACTTAAAATATCTGAAGCCCGACTCTGATTGGTCAGAAGGTCTATTTCCAAACTCTTATTCTTGTACCATTACAGAGCCCCGATACCCGGATCGAGAGGGGCGTTCGTGGAACATTTCCCCTCCCCCAATAATGTTAAGAACAATGGTTTTCATGAGGTCTTGGAACCGACTTAGATGGCCCTTTCCAAGCCACGGAACATTGATTTGACTGTTCACCCCCTTGCCCACTTCACCCCCCCCCCCCCTCGCCTCAATATCAAACCTTGTATGTTCAATACATTTCCGTTCTGATTACAAGCGGTGTAACATTCACACCTAAAGTGAACAGAGGTAGTTGTCATTTCTCTGACTGGACATAAATAACCGCAGATCTTTTCGAGACAATGTCAACCATTTCTAATTTGCTGTTCCTGTGATTAATAGGCCTTCTCATAATATATAATAAATTTCTTCACGATCGGACAATTTTCGGAATCGAATGGATTTATTAACAACACCCAACTCAGAGGTTCTACTCATGGTGAATAGGCCTACTCTTTCATTGCAAAATTTAAAAACATTATCAATTTAAAAGCAGTACTGGCGAAGAAAGAGTGGCTAAAAGTAAACTGGCATCTAGATTCTTAAAGCTGTTTTAATAAACATAAGACAAGTCTATAGGACGAAGAAGTGAATGTTTACTAATATGAAACTTACCTACACTATCCATTATGCACAAACCACTGAATTACATTGTATCGCAACATCAGACAAGTTTTCATAAGTGAGCAATTCCCATGATTCCTGCGGTCCAGTATATACCAAGGAGCTCTCATTTTGTGCGATTTTGCGTTCTTGTTATACAGGACGGTCCATGTCCCGTCTCAGAGATCGGTATAAAATGTGTCACGTGAAAGAAGCGGAGATGTGACCTTCCTAGATCCACCCATCGATCTCTAAACAATAAGTGGAGTGGGCCAGATTTGCTCTTTAAAAGTCGCAGTCCTTTGTGAATAGCCTACCTCTCTATGCACTGTCAACATCATCTAATTCACCGGTCTAGAGCTCATTGTAAGGGTATTATGACAACCACGTAGAGACGATACCATACCGCCAGCTCTCGAACGCTTTAGCAAACATACACATGTATTCAACAATCGGGAAGAAGAAGGAAAAAAAATAGAGGCTCAGAAAATATCTTTGAAAGAAGAAGCTTGTTTAAGTACGGATTTAACACAGCCCCGAAGGAAGTGATCTTATTCGCCCATTTTTTTTTTTTTTTTGCAAAGTCATACAATTTTCTAAACCGAGATGGATGGAAAGTTAAGCGGATGTGTATTTACTCTTAGCTTACTCAGTCGACATAGCACGAATTAGGTTTGTTCCTGAGTCACATGAGGAAATGAATGTGGGTATAATATACCACAATATACATGTTGGTATATATATATATATATATAGATATATATCTATATATATCTATATATATATATATCTATCTATCTATCTATCTATCTATATATATATATATATAT
>JAIPMN010013986.1:0-17773 GCA_020650975.1 Apostichopus californicus | reverse complement strand
TTTTTGTTTTTTTTGAATGTGTGTGTGTATACAGCTGTGTCAATTTCAATGATATGAGGAGACTTGTACTCCTGATATCAATGACAAGAATTACATGAGCAGTGATTTTTCTGCCTTTATCGGGTGCAGTCCAGGCGCCCGCCTTAGAACCCCTGATGGGGTCCAAGGGCAAGCCCGGGGTGGGGGCAGGGGCCGGACTCACATCTGGAGGTTTTCAAATTTGCTCCTGTTTGGTCCCTGAATTGATATGTTAGTCATAAATACATCTTGACAAAAGTCACATCTGAAAAGTGACTAGATTTCAATTAAGAAAGACAATTGTGACAATCGTGCCTATACCTGATGAGGCGTGTCCTTTTTTAAGCCCATTCCTACAATTCGTGCCTAGAATCTTGAAGTTGCACACAACTGACTAATGAAATCATATGTTCGTTTCGCTAAAACTAACTGAAATAGTGCATACTTTACGTCCATGCATTCACATTACTTTTCATTTAGGAAGTGGGAATCTCAAGGGAACGGCTGCCTCCTCTGCCTACCCCTCCCCCACCCCCTCCCCCCAAGCTACGGCCCTGAATATTTGTGAACATATGTACATAACTACTAAACTAGAACTTGAGGTGTAATGATCGTAACATGGTTATAACAACAACAAGGCTAGTAGCTTAGCACCCAGGCTAGCACCATATATGTATCTGTCTCAAAACTCCTGTGAAATATATAATTATCTCAAAACTATGAATGCTTAACCAAACTAAATGCACAACATAATGCACAAGTAGTGTTATTTTGCTTGTACATTATGATAATACAACATGCCATAATATAACATTTTACTGGAAAGGAGATTAGTGAATGCTGCAGGCTTTCATAATCTGCTGGCTTAACATATAGCCTCAGCCGCATATGGGTGCGGTTCCTCATTTAGATTACGCTATAAATTTCAACCCATGGTTGGCAAAAGTTCTCTGTTTCATCGGGAGTTGAGCAGATGAGAATAAAACATTAATTACTGTTAACTGAGAGCAGCTACTTTTATTTGGCGCTACACTGTATCATAATTATTATTATTATTAGAAGCAATTAAACCTGGTATCATAATTATTATTAGAAACAATTAAAACCTGGCATCTGAGAGCTTTTGAGTTTGAGCCCTGATCGCCTAAATCCAGGAGCAATTGACATTTTACCCGTCTGAAATGGCCATCCGAATGGTAAACATATATCCAAAATGGTCTAGAACTCTAACTTGAAATAGCCAGATCAGCGTAACTATAAAGTGTACATTGTAACCATTGTAAACTGACTGCCTTCCAGGGTAGTTCTTGCCTAATTTTGACAGTTGTTATCCTTTAACTAAGGGTATTAAAATTCCTTTGAAGTTTAAAAATAACATCTATCAATTTTAGTGGAGTGAACTTTCATTTTACTTCCCCATCGGATGCAGACATGGTCACGACCAGAACAGATTTCATGTTTATCAGGGAGGCTCACATCAACGGCTTCAACAACCTCTACATCTCCGGAGTAGATCAGAACTCCTGCGCGTCGACCTGTGCCGACTCCACCGATTTTACTTGCCGTTCGTTCGATTACAATCCGTCCACCAACGCATGCTGGCTGAGTGAGGAAAACGACCTCACCCAGGCAACGGGATCGGGTTCGACTTATCACCTCTTTGTTCGAATCTGTGAGTTTATGATGATTATACAACTACGATCACTATATACATGATAGATTATTTCACGTCCTGGCAAGTTTGTCCTTTTTGCAATTGTTAATACCGATCCAATATATTTCACCGATCTATACAGTTTTCACCATTTTTCTCATTTTGCAAGTAAAACATCACGTTAGGGATGACGCAAGTACAGAATAATTAGTATAGAATTTGTTTACTTGTATAATCGCTTCTTTGCTTGTTTGTTACTAGCTACTTTTGAACCCGTGTTCGCATTAGGACGCACGATTGCAGGATTCCTGCAATCTATATAGGGGGTCCCACGAAAATGTTTTGTCTCGGGGGGAATTTCCTGCAACAGTTCCTGGTACTTCCTGCAACTTGCACCATTACTGTAGTTACAAAAGTTGCCAATACCAAGCTGGATATTATAAAGTTTTGTTGATTTTTGTAAGGAGTAACATGATTGGTCATTTCCACAAAGAAAACACTGGCTTTGTTAGTGCAGTACTGCTCAGTGTGTATTGGTCGCATTGGTAGATCATGTGTACTACACTGTATGTACTATTTTTGCGCTAAATCTCGGTCCAGGCATATGTACATACATCTAACTACTAACAGCATCAAATCCCCTACCCCCAATTTTTATTTTTTGAAACCCCCCCCCCCCAAAAATATAAATTAAACATCCTAGGGCTAACACTGCTATCAACACAATCACATCAAAAAACACAATCACAACAAAAAATGTACAATATCAATATTTCGCCTTACATAGCTAATACAGTAAATTATTACCCTACATGCTAGTGCAAATTTGTATAAAGGATGCAAGGCAAACTTTAAGAGCATTGGGACCATCAGAAAAGAGCTGGTTTTATTGATGCTCACTTATTTAAAAGCCCTGGTCAGGGTTCATGGCGACAGACCGCTGGGATGGCATTACTTCAGTATTTATTAATCCCAATATTTCACTTTTTCAATAAAATTTACTTATATATTTTTCTTCTGCTTCCATTTCCTTTTCCCAGTTGACAGACAAGAAAATCAGGCGAGAGGTAAGAGTGCTTTTGAATCCTCCCACCAAGTATTTGCCAGGGTATTTATGTAGCCCTCTGTAATGTGATTTCTTTTCATGATATTACCAAAGGTATAAATAAATGAATTTTGATCATGTCTTATCAAAACTTCCTGTTTGCAAAATTCGTTTCTATACCCATGCCCTCATTTAACACTGTTTCATGCCTTTATTGTCACATCTCGTCTAGATTGTGGTAATGCTGTCTTAGCTGGTCTTCCCAAACGTTTAACAAACAAGTTACAGGTTGTCCAAAATAGTGCAGCTAGAGTGATTCTTAACATGAGAAGATCCGAACATATCTCCTCAGCTTTATATCACCTTCACTGGCTTGCAATTCAACAAAGAATCAACTACAAAATTCTTTTGCTTACGTAAAAGGCCCTTCATGGGCAAACACCTCAATATTTGTGTGATCTCATCTCCCCTGACAAGCCATCTTGTTCTCTCCATGCTCAACATGCTAATCTCCTTATTGAGCCTCGCTTACAATTCAATGGATACAGTGGTCATGCATTTTCTAGAATCGCCCTCGTCAATGGAATTCCATGCCACATGACATTGCCTCTCAATGAACAGTTTCAGGAAACAGCTTAAAATATTTCTCTTTCAAGGCGCTTTATAAGTTTCACAATATCCGAAGTTTTTTAAGTACTGATTGATGATGATGATGATGGTGGTGGTGGTGGTGGTGGTGGGGGTGGTGGTGATGATGATGGTGGTGGTGATGGTGATGATGGTGGTGGGCGTGGTGATGATGGTGATGTGATGATGATGGTGGTGGTGATGATGATTGATGATGATGGTGGTGATGATGGTGATGTGATGGTGGTGGTGATGGTGGAGGTGGTGATGTGGTGGTGGTGATGATAGTATGTGATGTGATGATGGTGATGATGAGGGTTGTGGTGATGGCGATGGTGGTGGTGAGGATGATGGTGGTGGTGGTTTTGGGAATATAGTCCAACGGTACTGTTCTTTGACAAATGGTCTTCAGTTAATCCTCCCTTTAGCTGGATAAAGCACCCCTGCTGCAAATATAACCGACCCACACAAGTTGTAACACAAATATATGCCTACTGCCCCCACGTACGCATGTTACTTAGAATCAGCAAGGCATCGAACTGCAAGCTCAGCTGTAGCACGTCTGGCTTTAGGCCGGACAGTCTCCCAATTCAGTGCACTGACCTCCATCCTCGATGACCTCTCAACGGACACATGGACGTCCAGGACTTCTAAGAAATCAGACTTGAAGCTAACAACGGACGTTTGATTTTACGAAATCCTTCAGCTACATACTTTTAAATCTCCTACGTAAGTGTACTCTACTGGCTACTGTATATGAACGTGCATGATTGCATCACGCATCTGATGCTGCAAACAGGTACAACTTCATTACAGCTTGTTACTACAAACTGATTTTTCCAATCTTCAGATTAACTGCACTAAAAATTTGTCAAATAGCAGTTTAATCTCATTTTTTGTAATATACATAAGGGGGAAGATATATGGCAGATGACTGTGATGAGTCCTGTATTTTGAAGTCATGCCAAGTGGCCACCCTAGTGGTACAGTCTGTTATTCTGTGCAAAAGTCATTTGCTTTGGATGGTACTTATGACATTTTAATTTTTTTTTACTCTCTTTTCTTTTCTGCAAAACTGCAAATTTTCTCTTCTACATTGAATGATTCTCTCTGGCTCTCTTCTCAGCCTCTGACAGCTGTCCATCTAGCTGGGCCGAGTACAACTCTTATTGCTACAGGTTCTATGAGTCAGCGTACAGCTGGTATGATGCAGAGGTTTACTGTCAAGGCCAAGGAGGTGGGTAATCTAAATTAGGCATCAGAGGTATACTTGTAAGGCACATGTAAATGCATCTATTTAATTGGTAATCAACAGTCTACAGCTGACACCATTGTATGGGATTGTGTGTGTATCTTACTATCACTGCTAGACATTCATATAAGTGATCATAGATGTCTCACTTAGCTGGAAGACGTGATTGTATGGGATCATAAGTGATCATGGATACCTTACTTAACAGGTAGACATTGATGTATGGGATCATTTGTGTCTTACCATCACTGCTAGACATTCATATAAGTGATCATAGATGTCTCACTTAGCTGGAAGACGTGATTGTATGGGATCATAAGTGATCATGGATGCCTTACTAAACAGGTAGACATTGATGTACTGGATCATTTGTGTCTTACCATCACTGCTAGACATTCATATAAGTGATCATAGATGTCTCACTTAGCTGGAAGCGTGATTGTACTGGATCACAAGTGATCATGGATGCCTTACTTAACAGGTAGACATTGATGTATGGGATCATTTGTGTCTTACCATCACTGCTAGACATTCATATAAGTGATCATAGATGTCTCACTTAGCTGGAAGATGTGATTGTAAGGGATCACAAGTGATCATGGATGCCTCACTTAACAGGTAGACATTGATGTATGGGATCATTGGTGTCGTACTATCACTGGCAGAAAACTTAAGTCATATCATACATGTCTTACTACTTACACAATCATCATCGTAGAGAATCACATATGTCTTAACATGGATGGTAAAGTTGTCAATATGTGCCTTTTCTTTTTGCCAGAAAGAACCGAATGTAGTTTGTTAGTGACAAATAACTCCTTCATATATATTCAGTTATTGTTTTGACTTATTATTACTCAGGTCATCTGGCCACCCCACAGGATGAGGCTGAGTACCATCTACTGAGGCAGACGGCTCGTTGGATGAACCCGACCACAGCCGTCTTTTGGATAGGTGTTAATGATGTAGTGAAGGAAGGTAAAAGGCAGATTTAATGGGCACACCTCATAGAATAGTCCCCATTGGTACCAGGTCAATGGTTATTCCATAACTAAAGGATCCAAAATTGCTAACATTTTGTTCTCCCCTCCCTCCCCACCCACAAGCCTCGATACACTATGCATGAGTGACACATTTTGCCATGTCAAAACCACAGAAAGTGAAGAAAATGTGAGGGGGGGGGGAGGGCAGATCATGCATGTACTTGTTTCTATATTAACTAATTAATCTGTAATCACTTTACAAATACAATGGCCAACAAACATGTTGTGTGTGTGGTGTGCAAGCAGAATACGACGAATGCCGCAAAGTTGAGCCATTAAGTAATAGTCATACGAATGACTTACAAGTATAAATGCATATAAGCTGTAGGCTGCTACAGCTTCATCGATGTCAGGTGTTAATTGGCAGAGTCGTAGTCCAGTCCACCAGATATATACGTTTGAGCTGCCGAGTCCACCTTGGTCCGAGTCTGAGCGGCCGTCTCTGTTCACAACAAAGTCCGAGTCGGAGTCCACCAAACAGTTAAGTAGCACTCCAGTCTCGAGTCGGGACTGGAGTACCACTGCCCTATGTATAGTCACTGATGAAGAACTACACCGTGCACGGATATCTGACCTCTCGTCCTCTTCACCCTCCCTCATCCTCATCACCATTTTAGGTCTCTGGACCGATCCGGAAGGGAACAACATAACATACTCTCGTTGGCGCAGCAGCGAACCCAACGGAGACATCACTGAGAATGCCGTCCTGATGTACGCCTACACCTCGGACGATTACATCGACGCAACCGTGGAGAATTCTCAATATTTCATGTGTAAAGTGGCAGTCGGTGAGTCGACGGTTATCATAGAAACCATAGAATGGTGACGTGAATTAATTATTATCTTTAGTTTGATCCTGAAATGAAGAAAAGTAGTTTGGTGGGAAGGGGAAGGGACTGTGGAGGGGGAATGGGGTGAGGGGGGAGGCAGGGGCAGGGGGGAGGGTTGGTTACAGAAAAGTTCCTGATTGGTTTTATTTAGAGGAAAGAGAATCTGACCTATTGTATAAACCCATTCCCACAGAATCGATCATATTGGGTTTAGTTCATGCCTCGAATTTAGTAGAACCTAGTTTTCTGTTTTTGTTGTCGAAAAAAAAAATTTAGGGGCATCCGCCATAGCTCAACCGACTCATTCTTCCTGTGTATCGAGCTGGTCCTACAACAGCGATCTTCACAACTGTTACTACTTCAGCTCCGACACGAAGACCTTCGACGCCGCTCGGACTTCCTGCCAGGCGCAGAACGCCGACCTGGTGGTGATAGAAACTGAGGCCGAGTGGGAGTACCTGATAAAATCCTACAGGTACAGATACTCGACTCGAAATTACTGGATAGGCCTCTCGGATGCAGACCAAGAAGGTACGTCTTAAGGTCGCTAGATTTCAAGGCGGGTAATCTTAGAGGTGAGGGTAAGCCATGAATCTTGCAGTAGAGGATTCGAGAGCCAATCTGGGGCCCCAAGGGACAAATTATATCCACCGATCCGAAATTCTGTAACCAGCATTTGTCCTTTATTGCATTTTTATTAAAATTTATGAATGTACTATTCTGTTTCCTTTATCTTCCCAGGCCCCATTAATTGATCAATTGTCCTCAGGAGTGTAAGCTACCCTGCCCATTGCACCCCCCCTCCCTTCTGTCAGCCCGCTATATTCAGTGACAGAAGGGGGAGGAGGGGAAAAGAATTTGTGCCAAGCAGTATCTATGGTGATAGGGTAGATGGTGGGGGGGGGGGTGGGGAGGATGTGCACTTAACATTCTCTTTTCTGGATGTGGGAACAAAGTTTCATGTTCTCTTTAATAATTGGTGTATAAATTATCTAGGGATGGTATGGGTGAGGAAAAATTAGGCACACAGCTGGGAGAACTATAGCTTGCCTATACCTGTATGAGCTAGGGCAATTAGACAGGTGTATGTGGGAGGCAGTGGCGGAGCTAGGGGTATTAGGTCGGGGGGGGGCAAGAATGATCTGTAGGGGCGCGTTGACACTATCTAAGCGGAGCGCCACCACAGGTTGGCGCGGAGCGTACATAAACTTTTTGAGTAAAGATACTCCCTAGATCGCCGGAAATGACCCTTTCCAGGCCTTGCTAATTTGCAGATAAACGAAGAATAAATAGGTGTCATCGCCATTTGTGACAACTCTGAAGTTTATATGGGTGTTGAAAGTACATGCGCTTGGAAATAGTTTCGTACAACGGAAATGCTGATAAACTAAAGACCGCCGTTAGAGCATTTTATCAGAAAATTACACAAACAAAATGCGACAAATGTCAATAGGTAGATGAGAGCGCAATAAAAAAAGTCAATAATCGCGAATGAGTAAAAAGTGGTAAAAAGCTAAAAAGGGCGCCAGCAGTCCATTTGAGTCCGTCAGGGGGGGGCATCCGCCCCCCCCCCTGACTGTATGGACGCTCCGCCACTGGTGGGAGGAATGTCAAAATAATAGGGAGGGGGCTACAAAGGAGGGCTGTGCCTAGTATAATTGAGTATAATCATGTAAAAGGTAAATACTATATACCAAAGAAGGACCCTGAGCAAAAACCTCCATGCAGGGTAGGGTTTCTTAGTAGATGGGTGTCTAGTGATTTAAAGGCCCTGAGTGATGAAGTGATCCAGATCCATCATAACTAGAGATGAAGTGTTGTTCCTGGTTGTCAAGTAAAGTCCTCTTAATGCACAATATGAATGTCAAATTAAAGCCAGGATACTAGGATGGTGTTTATTTAGTATGTATTATACTAACAGGATTACCGTAACTGTCCATTACCGTCCAACGTGAATGAGTCAGAGAGAACGTTCAAGTTTACAGGAAGGAGGTACCGAAATAAAAATAACAGCTACCGCTATATACAACTCTACTGAAATATTTACAAACAATTAACTAACTTCCTGTCCACCTGCAATAATACTCTCCACTCATTTTATCTTGTAACCCTGGTAATATCCTTGGCAGCTGGTGAACATGACTGCAATTAAGCCCCCCCAAAACTGCTTCCCTTGCAAATTTATAATTTCGGTCTCTAGTGTGCATTATTTCATCTGCTTCATCCGTTGTTGTTTTTTTTATATTTATATTGTTTTATTGCTGTTGTTGACGTATCTACAATGAATGTCTAGGTAGGGTAGTGCATGTGTAGAGAGGAGACAGGTATACTTATGATGATCTCATAGCAATCTCTGTATCCGTTCGACAGGTTTGTTTAAGTATGTCAATGATGTGTCCTACCTGTCCGTGAACAGCCCTTTCTGGGGAGCGAACCAGCCGAGCGATTCCGGGAGCGGGGAAGACTGCGCAGTCCTCACGACCTCCCAGCTGCTCAACGATGCTGACTGTACTACCTCGTACTACTACATCTGCGAACAGGACTTGTGTAAGTCTGAAATCACCAGATGTTGAGTGTTAGCTCGGTGGTAAACGCCGTTGCCTTCCAATCATAAGGTCCCTGGTTCGAGTCACTCCAAGATTAATGTATGTCGTTCAGTTACAGAGTTGTTGACAATTGACAATTCATAACCATGGACGTTAAATATGAATCTAAGAGACTGACTTCGTTCAGCTTGCGACTTTGATAAGCCAACGAGGCTTCTTCGGAAGTTCCTGCTTGCAGGAGGATCTAAAATACATACAAATACATACATATGTTCAGAAATTCAGCCAGAGGAGGGGGAAAAAAATTGTCCATCTGGAAGATAAACGAACACGATAGATAACGTCAGTTTATGGTTAATTGATTCTGTGAAATATTTGAGATTATAACAGTGGATTCGAATTTCACTGTTGTTAGTATCAGAACTTACAGGTCGGTCTACGGTTTTAACATTGTGAGAGAATGTGTAAACTGGTGCTTTTGGAGCTGTTCTGAAACAGTGAAAGTATGATCAAGGGGTTTAGAACATTTACACCCTCATGGTGCCTATAGATGGTTTATGCCACATATGCAGTGCAAGATTATCAAAGTGGTATTAAGTGAGTGGTTATAGTGCCTATAAAGGTGACCCCAAGGTCATTCAAATGCTTGTTCCTTTAATATTAAATGATATAATATACTCAAGTGAATTAACTGAATTTGCATTTAGAAGTATTATGCTATGTGTGGCAGCATGTTTGATGTGATGACACATATGAGTAAATATCATGCGACTAGAACTCCTGATTGAAAGGTTTTTGTTTTGATTTTAATCTTTCATACTCAGATCCTACAGCACCACCTACTAATTTGCATGTGAACCCTATGACCCCTGTGAGTGCACTAGTCACCTGGGAGGACCCACCACAAAGCTCCCATCAGAACCATGATGTCGCCGGTTACAAGGTGAATCATTATCAGCATGATATATACAGCAGCTAGGCTAAGAGATATTTTGTTCTTGTTGTTTTTCTCATATTAATGAACCATTGAACACATTATCACCATGCCATAAATTCCAATTGCAGAAGATTGTGATGAGACTGCATGCACAGCTCTTGGTGATATTGCATTCTTATCAATAGCAGATGCTGCATTCTTATCAAGTGCAGATGCTGCATTCTTGTAAAGTGCAGATGTTGCATTCTTATAAAGTGCAGATGCTGCATCCTTATAAAGTGCAGATGCTGCATTCTTATAAAGTGCAGATGCTGCATCCTTATAAAGTGCAGATGCTGCATTCTTATAAAGTGCTGATGCTGTGTTCTTACAGTGCAGATGCTGCATTCTCATCAAGTGCATATGCTGCATTCTTATTAAGTGCAGAATTGCATTCTTAAAACGTGCAGATGCTGCATTCTTATAAAGTGCCGATGCTGCATTCTTATAAAGTGCAGATGCTGCATCCTTATCAAGTACAGATGCTGCATCATTATCAAGTGCAGATGCTGCATTTTCATCAAGTGCAGATGCTGCATTCTTATAAAGTGCAGATGCTGCATCCTTATCAAGTACAGATGCTGCATCCTTATCAAGTGCATATGCTGCATTCTTATCAAGTGCAGATGTTGCATTCTTGTAAAGTGCAGATGTTGCATTCTTATCAAGTGCAGATGCTGCATTCTTATCAAGTGCTGATGCTGTGTTCTTACAGTGCAGATGCTGCATTCTTATAAAGTGCATATGCTGCATTCTTATGAAGTGCAGATGCTGCATCATTATCAAGTGCAGATGCTGCATCATTATCAAGTGCATATGCTGCATTCTTATAAAGTGCAGATGCTGCATTCTTATCAAGTGCAGATGCTGCATTCTTATAACATGCAGATGCTGCATTTTTTTGTATTTTCATCATCTTGCATCCGGCGTATTTGAATTTTATCAAAGCAAGAAAACCTGTGGCATACACGGTATCATTGTAACGTAGTATAAGGAAAATTTGTGGCAGCATGTACATCCACATATATATCGATTTGTCATGAAGACAGTTAACAATTCATTTCACGCTGCGATCGCCTTTAGTTTATAAATCTGGTGATGCTGTCCCTCTCCTAATTCCAGATAATTTATCGGCAATTGGGAGGCAACGATAACGCTACGACAGGAGACGTCACCGACGGCGCCATCTATTTCTACGAAGCCACCGGACTCTCACCCGGCTCCGATTATCAGTTCAACATCCTAGCGTACACCACAGAAGGAGACGGTCCCACAATGGTGACACCCATCAATATTACCATGCTTGCATCAGGTATTACTTGTTTATATTGTAAAAACCCCCTCCCCACCCCCATCCTTGATACATCAAGGGATAGCAGTGCCTGTTCGAATTAAACCGACAGCTTGCATTGTAATAAGGTGGATGTTGAGGAAACGTAGTATTGGCATCACTTTGCCGGGAGGCGGTGCAGGGAGGTTCAATCTGTGGTGGAGGGGGTGGGGATGGAGGATGTAGACTAAGGAGGGCAGTGAGACATGTGATTTTGATATGAGGAATCAAATTAAGAAAATCTACTATATAACTTTCTTGAGGTTTATATCATCCATAATCTTCTCCATAGCAGGGCCCTAAGCACCGGGGTAAGGTGGTGGTCTGGGGGAGGGGGGGGGGGAGAGGTTGTCTCCCCAAATCTTTCAGACTTTCCTCTAAATGGCTTTACATTTATATTACACAAACATATGCACAGTTGTATGGCAACATTTAAAGTTGTACTGCAGAAATGCAGTTCACATGATCATAATCTGGCTGCTATGTCCCTGTTCCACAGAAGTAGTATTAATATATACCACCCCTAATATTAAATGGAAAATTAGTGTATAGTATTGTCAAATTTATTCCTCTTTCTTATTATCTGTTACCTTTTAGGTACTTTTAAAATGCCCCATAGTGGGTTCATAGATGCATCCCCAATTTACAATACATCGAGTTTGGAAGAGTTGATATCTTTTTTACTTGAGTTTACTTTAGGCGATGTATGTTTCCATCATGTATGTGTGTATGCATGTACATGGGTTTACCTGCTGCTCTGTGTTGGATGGTCTTCAAGACCGGCATGATGGTTGGCTCTTTGATTGATTTATTGATTGATTTATCGATTGATTAATTGATTGGTTTACCCCTCTCTCTCTCACTCTTCAGTAACGATGACCGAGCACGCTCGGTTCAAGGTGTACCTGATATACGACGGCTATCGTTTACAGAGTAACACCCTCTACACCGTCTGGGCTCTGACCCTGAACCACTGCACCAACTGGTGTACCTCAGACAGTCGCTGTCTATCAGTGAACTATCACAGTAAAGCAGACAACGATAGGAAGGACTGCGATATCAACGGTCAAACTCATGTAGGTCAGGAAGAGAACCTGCTAGAAGATAGAGACTATATCCATGCTGGTGTCGAGGGCATGTGAGAATATATTCTGGTGTCGAGGGGATGTATGGTGCATCCACTTTGTACAGGATGGTGTTAGGGATATGGTGTTAGGGATATGTGCCAATTGGTGTTGGGGAGATCTGTTATTGATGTTGGGATATGATTATGTGAATACTGGTTTTAGGTGGTGTCAGTTTGTACCGGATGGTGTTAGGGATATGGTGTTAGGGAGATGTAAACATTTGCCAATTGGTGTTGGGGAGATCTGTTATTGATGTTGGGATATGAGTATGTGAATACTGGTTTTAGGTGGTGTCAGTTTGTACCGGATGGTGTTAGGGATATGGTGTTAGGGAGATGTGAACATGTGCCAATTGGTGTCGGGGAGATCTGTTATTGATGTTGGGATATGAGTATGTGAATACTGGTTTTAGGTGGTGTCAGTTTGTACAGGAGGGTGTTAGGGAGATGGTGTGAGGGAGGTGTGAGTATATGCCTGTTGGTGTTGGGGAGATCTGTTATTGATGTTGGGATATGAGTATGTGAATACTGGTTTTAGGTGGTGTCAGTTTGTACAGGATGGTGTTAGGGAGATGGCGTGAGGGAGGTGTGAGTATATGCCTGTTGGTGTTGAAGAGATCAGGTACTGATGTTGGCCAGCTGTGAGTATCATCATGCTGGCTTAAGGTGGTGTCATTTTTATAGAGGATGGTGTTAGGGAGATGTGAATATACTCCAATATTGGTGTTGAGATGGTCCGAGTACACTGTTAATTGTGTTGGGGATGTGGGTAAATTCATTCTGTGTTTAGTTGGTGTCAGTTGTGTAGGTTGGTGAGAAGTGAGTGCTGGGGCTGTGAGTATGATCATGTTGGTTTTAAAAGGGGTGTCATTTTGTCAAGAATGTGACAGATTTCATCATCATCTCAGCTATAGAGTTATGTTGGCAGACTGTGAATAAGTATTAAAAATTGCCTTTCCTGTAACATTTGAGTTGCTTACACCAGTGTATGGCAAATCATACAAAGTCTAACTAGCTGTTAATTAAAGCCATCTTTATTTACTTTGGTGTCATATCTCAAGCATGCCATTTTGTTATTACTTATACTATAGCTACAGCTGCCATGTAATGTATGTACCTTGCATTTACTCTCCCTTCTTGTATGTGTAATGCCTTTGAGGGTGGCAACTTGTTGAATAGTGTATGGGGGAGGCAGGCCGGTGGGTGCGTGTGGATGGATGGATTCATATTGTGAAAAGCAATCATAAATTTATTATTGAACCAGTGCAGGGATTAGTTTAAAGTGCATGGAGCGTATGTCTAGCAGTTCCAAGGTTTTATTGTATTTGCTGTATAAGTTAATACTATTGGAGATATCATTGTTATGTGTATAGTACGTTTGTTGGGCATTTGTGTATTAGGCTACATTGAACAGTTATCACATATAGGGTGCCAAATATATTTGATAAGCTGGGGAGTTTGGCACTTTTCTTTCAATATCTGTATATTTTTTCATGCCTAATATCCAATAATGATGTATAGTCTCTGAAAGCCAAACCACTTCTTCATTACACATGGACAGCACAATCTATCTTTATGTAGAAGAATAAAATAAAATACTAATATTATAACACCTAATTCAAATAGCATGAAAACCTTTTGTGATGCAGGGATTCCCTTCAGTCGCCATTTTGTGGTGTAAATAAATATGCGACACTTCGAAACCATTTTTACATATCAGTGGCGGTTCAATGATTTCTTGTAAGAGGGGACCCGGGATCCAAGTATCGGTAGATAACATTAAAGGCAAACAAACCAGACAGCAAACTGCAGTGGGGTTTCGATGATGCTATACATGAGTAAACAATATTCACATTTGGCAGCTGATGACCGAGATGGAAACTTTTCTTGTATTCAGCATACAGATTGATCTCTACCAAAGACAACAGGCTTCTTCTACTTAATGTGGTACACTCACAAGCCGTACATTAAGCAGGCGCCGGGCGAACTATCTATAGGCGACAATTAATTTTCGTAACAGCGCCAGGTCATTTCCCCAACGTTACTAGATCCAAACCTAAAATTTTATTTGGCACTGAATCTCGACAATTACGAAATACGACAGAAAACTTCAACAACGGAAGCAAAGATATAATACCGATGATTCACAATGTTATCGTCCATTCCAATAGCAACGTTTTATGTAACAACAGACTGTTGTTAATGAACGTTGTACTGTTGAACAGTACAACGATAATTATACACCTTTGTGCATAGGCATGTATGCAGCAACGTACATGACAACTCCAAAAAATCAGTCCAATCTTCCCTTCTTGAGATACCGTGTTTACAAGGTTTTCACAATTTGCCCCTAGTAACACCAAATGGCCTTTTACCTCGCCCCAAAACAATAGGCTATATGAGATTGGTACAAGCTTCCCTTCTTGAGATGTGTTCCGTGTTTACAAGCAAGGCGTCTCACACACATGCAAGCACGCACCGAGGTATTATGTTCACACAACATACAATTATTGCTGTGAGCGCTCTTGTATCACCGTGTATGCGCGCATGGGGAGGACAAGGTCAGACTATTACGCGATAACAATACCAAGCAGAAGACTTGGTTATACGCCATGCAGCGTCGGTCAAATAGCGATTTACGTGTGTGAAGAATCGCGATCCAAACAAAACATACATTAGCAGCTGAATATGCTAATGGCAACTTCTTTATGCCACCTTCCCCAATGGTGATTAAATATTCAAGTTACGAAAACACCGAACTTCACTTATGAACCAGGGAAATAAATAAAACCAAAAATTGAAAAAGAATTAAAAAACATATTGTAATCATCGAAATAATATAAAAAAGGAAGACTGTTCGGAGTTAAAAGCAAAATCAAAGAACCGACTAAGAAAAACAAAGCCACCCCGCACCCCACCCCCCCCCCCCTCTCCCAAAAAATCCACGCTTATAATAGTAAAGAAAGCCAAATTTCAAATGAGGGGAGTGGTGGGATGTGATGGTATAATTACAGGAGACCCACCATTGAAGTTTTGTCTCGCCTTTATAGGATAAACAGAAAAAGGCGTGGGCGTTAAATTAACCGAAAGTTTTGTAGACTCGGCTGTGCGCTGATAGCAGATGATACATCTCGCATTACAGCTTATCTTAGCATAAGAAACTGTTTGACAATACGGTAAATACAAAAAGCAAAGATGGGATGCATGTAGCAGTTTAATTTTGTTTACACAGTGTCTCAGTAGTGTAACTACTTTACGAAGTTTCTGCAAAAAAAAAACGAATTGCTAATGTTAAAACAGACTGACTTTAATAATCTCTACAAAGTCCGAGCGAGAGGCTTGTGTCTTTCAATCACGATTGTTTTGGATCGGTTTTGAAATAAGTATTATTTAGACCCAATAACCCATAGGCAGCAGTGGCGGAGCTAGGGGTATTGGTCAGAGGGGCGAGAATGGTCTGTATGGGCGCTTTCGACTTTATCTAAGCGGAGCGCCACCACAGGTTGGCGCGGAGCGTACACACATTTTTTGAGTAAAGATACTCCCTAGATCGCCGGAAATGACCCTTTCCGGGCCTTGCTAATTTGCAGATAAACGAAGAATAAATAGGTGTCATCGCCAACAAAATGTGACAAATGTCAAAAGGTAGATGAGAGCGCTATAAAAAAGTCAATCGCGAATAAGTAAAAATTGGTAAATAGCTGAAAAGGGCGCCAGCAGTCCATTTGAGTCCGTCAGGGGGTGGGCATCCGCCCCTGACTGTATGGACGCTCCGCCACTGTTGGGAGCGCAGTGTAGGAAGAGAAGGGGGGGCGGTATTTTTTAACGGTTTAGGTGAGCGTCTGCAATGGTTCGTAATGACATGTTATCGCAAGCGTTCAACATGCTCAAATAAAATGAATGAATGAGGAGGAATTCATGTCACTTTTCAACCATTTTTGGTAACAAATTGAGCGAATTGATCGCTAGTAATCTTGAAATTGATTTTATCACGGTCATTGTCATGTTTCTCATATGTACCTTTCTCATAGAAAAGGAGGGAGGGCCAATATGTACGTAATGTAATCAGAAATACTTTTAAAATGACACCAAAGAGACTAAAAATTCTTTTCGACTTTGTTAATAATGATGTCTTTTAAGAGACACCGTAGATACGTTACTCGGTTGGGTTTGCTGCAATAGTGGCAAATGGAGACCAATATCCGCACTTAGTGGACCTAATGTTATAGTCGTGCATTGACCTTGAACAGAGGGGCCTACCGTGAAAACGTACGGAATATTCATCCTTTTATATCTCAGCGAGACAATTCCACTGGATACAGAAATACGACTCAAAAGTCCTTAGATGTGGTCATTATAACAATCACATTAAAAGATATGTATGAAAAGCAGATTAAAGATATGATGGAAACTCAAATGTGGACCAAAAAACGATGTCCCTACGGATGCCGTCCAGTGACATTTACATTATTTGTGTGTAGTAGGTTCTGTAGCTCTTTTGTGGAAAACTTTGGAATATGCTTAAGTTGAGAGTTCATCCATGCTTTAGATTAATGAGGGACATAGATCATCACGTTATATGAGGAGGGAGGCTGTTTTTATTTATTTACATAACATCTGGGTAATAGGTACTGTACCGTAACTATTTTCTTGGAGAAAGCTTGGAATATGCGGATAAGGAAGAAAGTTTCGAGTTCCTCCCATGCATTAGATTAATGAGGGACCTAGATCATCACGCTTTACGAGGATATCTCATATTAGGTGTAAGAGAAGCGGTGAGTGTGAGGAAGGCTAGGGAGAATGTGGGGGGGGGGGGTGGGTGGGTAAATGATGTTACCAGGGGGACCTAATAGTTCGTCCTAAACGAGATTTGAGAAAATTCATTAATGTAAGACATATCATTACTGCCTGCTCTCGCTGATTTCTTTTAACCCTAGGAGCGGAGTGTGTGAGGTGAAGAAGGGTAGGGCAGGATGGGGGAGGGATAAATGACGATGTAACCAGGGGGGGGGGCTGATAATTCGTTCAATAAGAGATTTGAATATATATATATATGTAAGTTAATATCATTACTGCCTGCTCTCACTGATTTCTTTCAACCCTAAGTTACGCTTATCGGAAGACTAGGCCGATAATACAATGATGCATTAACAAAGAGATGCTTCTAATTTATTACTTAAAACTGTGTAACTTTCACTAATCTATTTGGAAAAAAAATATGCTTGTAAGTTGAGAGACTCAGTATGGATCAATTAAGTAGAACAAAGATCGTTGCGTGCTGCGTGTATAACGATGAAGTTTCCTACATTGGGATGGAAGGGTATCA
>JAIPMN010013982.1:25806-37950 GCA_020650975.1 Apostichopus californicus | reverse complement strand
CAACTTACTAAATATTGGTAAGCCCCTTGCACAAATTCTCTTATAAGTATTAAAAGCTAGCTGCCTGTAACTTAACAGGGCAGACAAAAAGTCCCAGAAGATGAGCATAGTCATCTAAATAAATTTTGATCGGGTCAAAAATTTTGGAGATTGACCTGATGGGCAAGTTCAAACATATAAATTATTATCCAATTTGATGGGGGCATGTCATCCTTCTATTAAGGGGATTGCTGTACCTTTACCTCTGCGAGACCTCCATCACAACCTACCACGTAGTAACCCACTTAGCGAGAAAGAACCAACTTAAGGTTACAGCGGCTGGTTCCGGTTAGTAGCCTCTCCAGTTCACTCACTCAGACATATAAAACCTTGTAAAACCATCTTCAATTGATACATACCCAGGCTCCTCCATATTCTTATCAACTCCGTGCACATATTTACTATTGTATTGCTATAGTACTCTTTTTTTTTTGAATTCATAAAAAATATTGCAGCTCTTTGTTTTTTTCTTTATTTTTTTTAAGACAGCTCATAATTTCTGTCTTTGTTTTTTTGTGCTGCTAAGACAAGAGCTGGTTACCCTCTTTCGTCTACATGTCATCGTTATGTCTCTTCGTTGCTTTCGAATAATAAACATGAAAAAACAATGACAGTATTATCCAGTTCTTTGTGTGTACCTTAATTCTTGTGAGACCAGTTCTCAAAGTGCTTCTAATGCTTTCGTCTCCATGTTTTGAATTCTCAACCGTACCCTTGCATTAAATCTGGACCGCGTCCGACAATGTCCTGAACGCACTCGATGACGTTTCTCCCGTCGCTTGGATCCTCGAAGAGGCTTAAGAGTTCTCCGTCTATCGTGATGTCCTTAACGCAGCCTGCTATTCCCAGAGAAAACCGTTTACGAGTGGTCGATACGATATCTTGAACACCACCTGTGAGAAACATTACAAATAGCTGCATAGTAAATGGGGAAGGACAAAGGGTGGGTTATGATTATAAGAAGCTAAGCACAATGGCTAGGATTGTTGGGAAGGAAAAGTGCCAATTGAAGGGAAAAGTTTTGTTTGATTGTGAGTCTGCAAATTTCAAACCACACGACAGAATTTATGAACTGATACTTCTGTCCATTCTTTGTTTTAGCTGACAGCTGACAAAATGAATGTTGAACAAGTAAAACAAGCCCAACCATCATTTTAACTTGATAGAAATACTTGTGAAGAACAATTTCCCAAAGCAGCTAAGAGATATCTTATTCCACTTGGGAGACATCACAGATATAGTGTTTCTCCACATACAAGACAGGAGACTTGAGCAAGTCTAAATATGACATCATCAAGCCAAATATGTTTAATTGGTAATGGTTTTTCTTGATTAATTACAATGTTTACTTTCTGTAGAAATGCAGGTGGGTTTTGTCAATGCTGAAGCTAACATATATTGAAGTTCCAAACATAATAACACTGTCGTTGATGTCAGTGCCAAAAGTGTTAACATTCACCGAGAAAATAAAAATCATTACGCAGATCTTGCCTATAAGAAAATCCGTCCTAGATACCCCACTTTATCCGTAAAAAGTAATGAGCCATTGGTCGGGTAGGTCGGGTATGGGTATCTAGGATGGATTTTCTTATACTAAGATCTGCGTAAGGAAAATAAAAACCAGAAGGGTATAAAGTTTACACTTCTCCAGCCACTACTACATCATCATACATTGACAGAATGGCAGCCCCCCCCCCTACTCCCCATAAGATGAATCTCCCTAACTGGGCAATCTATTCCTTAGTCATTTAATGGAGTTTATCTTATCACAAAGATCTCTGTCCAGAGTAAAGCTAGAGTTGATGGTTGTGTATTTTATATCTCTTTGATATGATTCTAGCTCTGGTTTCATCTTACCTATGTAGAGTCCATCGTTGATGTCTAAACTACTCATGGATCCTGTTGCCGTGGACTGAGTGATTTCTGTATCGTCTAGCTCCATTTTAGCTACGGCTCGGACTCTATGCAGCTCTATTTTATGCCACCTGCCATCGTTGACTGGTGTATTACTTGTTAAAATGGTGATGCCATGACCTAAATTAAAACTACCGAATAGGGAAACAAATATAACATAGATGAAACGGTCTTCAATATTATTTATTCCTGTAAAGTGAGCCTTGTCTTGACCAGTTGGTTACGTGTGCAAAGCTAACCTTCTTCTAAAATACACTGAAGTAGACTTACTTGCACAAACGTTATTAACATCTTCCTTAAAATATGTTGACTTTCCAGGGGAAAGAAGAACCCTCCACCCCACTCCACCCCCCCCCCCAATTAATAAAAACATTAAAAAACGATAAGCCTACACTTGATACATTCAAGTATCATTTTACCAGACCTCTTTGTGCAGATGTAAATGCTTCAGAACATTCCCTAATTGAAATATTTACTTAAAAGGAATCTACTAGGAAAGGTAATCACATTATGCAACCAGTCATGAAACATACTTAAGTTACAAAAACCAAGTGAGACTTTCCACCCCTCCCCCCCCCCCCACACCCTCCCCTCCCATTGCACCCATCTCCCCTGCATTCTCCTGTTTACAGACTGCAAAATTAATACTTCCATAATCAAATTTCTTTCTCACCTGTATTTGAGTAGTCCATCATGCAGGCTAAGGGAGAAGAAATCCCTCCTGTGTCTAGAATGGTTACTCTGTCCAGCCCAGGCCAGTAACCCCTCTGAACCAAGGGTCCTAAACTGGAGGGTTACATGGGTCTCCAGTCCCGATATTCTAGCCAAGGAAAACAAAATACATCACTAATTCAGTGAATGTCTTGCACAGTGTGACATACTTGTTAACTTGTCATATTGATTTTGGTTCGAGAATATGTGGTTCATTAACTACTAGAATCAGGGCAGACACCACATCTTTGCAAGGTTTTTACTTTTTTATTTTTTTTTTGCACCCCCAAGAAAATAGTTCTCATGATCAGGAAAAGTACAATTCACAATATGCATTTAGTTGATAAACTCACCTACTCATAACCCAAGGTCCTGTGTATCTTAGGTAACTTTTAAAAAGAAACTGTGGCATCTCGATAGGAAGGTCAACCTCTGTTGGTAAAAGTACAGAAAACCAAAAAGGTAAAATAATTATAAAAGTAAATTTATCAGTAATCAAGGGTCTGTTCTGTATGTTTGGCAACTATGAACAGATTTTCCTTTCAAAAATAACAAACCATGGCAGCTTAAAAGCTGATGTGATAACCCTCTTAAATATTCACGGCAGCCTACAGGCGAATTGGTAATTACTTAAAATTAATATAATTTTAGACTGATTAATATTGAATGGACAAGTAGTTGTCTGGTATGTTAAAGGGATTGAAGACTCGTATGACACGTCTGATGTCGGTAATCTGACCTAGTTTCAAAAGAGGTGTAACAGAAGTGTTAGACACCACCATCGATCCCAGAAAATACACACACAGCTTGCTACCGTCGGTAATTAGACACTAGTGCACAGTCAGTACATGCAGCTACGGTCAATACCCACAACACAGTGTAAATAGCAGCGATGGACAAAAGATAACAAGGTATCACGTTTTTTTTGTAGCGACACAAACAAAACGTCACTTGCAAGCAACGGCGGCACACGGTTTGGGGCGAGTCTTCAATGCCTTTAAGATCATTGCTGTGTGACGCTGGATTAGTGGGAGTGGCTTGTATGTCTCATGCCTATTCACACTTGAATGCACATACTCCGGGAAAGTCTGACAGTTAGCCAACTTCACCAAAGTTGAATGATATGTTGTGTTAGCAAACAATTGATCCCAGTAGTGTCCCAAATAGCACATGCAAAAGCTGTTTCATTCTTCTATTTGTTTTTTTTCTTCAAAAATACCATAAATTTGTCTTGCATCAGATAAGTTTGACAAACAAAACAATATTAAGGGCCACAATATCACAAGCAAATGTTTGTGCAAAATAGAACCAGTTTTACATTGCTGCACGGCAAACTAAAATGCCTATTACTGACTTTTTCTTGATAAAAGAGGTTTTTATTTCTGATGATTTGATTGGTTTTTACTCCCCTACAAGCTTTCTGAAATATTTAATTCTTTAAGCTTTGATTCTCTGTAATGTTACTTCTAACTTTTTAAAGGTAGTGTTATTTGTACTATGCAACAATATATACACTAAGAATGGCAAACAAAGTTCCAAGGAGAAATAAGACAGCAGGTACTTTACCAAGCTCACAGTTTGGTCCTGAGAAACCCAGTTTACAATGGCACATAAATGAATCGTGGAGCGGTTCGCATTCCCCTCCGTTATAGCAGGGATCACCAGCACAGGGATGTATGGCGTTGGCAACGTTGATACCACGTAAGGCTTGACCAATCAGATCAATTGGCTGATCGCTAATGACGACCTGAAAAAAAAATAATAATATGTTAATAATATGTTTTACTCAAATGGTAGATTTTTCATACCAGATTCAATCCATACTGGAAAAGCTTAAAACAACTGTTTTCTTTGTGTTTCATTAATTTGATCAAATACAAAAAAAATGGCCACTTCTACACTCTGTGCAAAGTCCTGAGCACTGTTACTTACTAAGGACACCTTGAGATTATTTATCAGGCTCAAGCACAAGCTAGAATTGACTGGGTAGCCAAGTTCAAATGTCATGAGGTCAATGTTTCACTGAGGTCACTGTGAGGTCACTGCTTCGTACTCCATTTAACACAACAAATTTCTTAATCAATAATGTTTTAGGATTGCACACTCTGTGCTAGAAGTGTTTCTGAACATTCTTTGCCTGAAGATTGACGAGACCCTCCTTCACCTTACCCTCTGTATGTCTCCGACGAAGGAGGATGAGATCTCAGCATTGCGTGGTACCTCGTCGTAGTTGTGCACGCCCCCGATGTACAAGTCTGTCTTGAAATTGATCTGCGTGAAGGCCCCTCCCGAGAACCCCTGAACAGGTGGCAGGTCGTTGACCCTCAGGATGCCCTCCCTGGCTGTCCGAGCTGCGCTCACTGAGTGCCAGACGTCCATATCAATGGGACGACTTGACCTGAGGAGAAAATGTCCATCATTAAAACCAGCTACCAAATTCATATTTAGACCTACTGTTCAATGACCCATCTGAACATTACAGCAGCGGAGGGAATAAAACTCTGTTGATCGTATTGCCCTTTAAAGGCAGGGAATCATTTATTCGGTATCGTAACCCAAATCATATATGGAAATTAAAGCAGCATTTTGCGTCCTTTTCTATGATATTTCTCAACCACACTGACTCCACTATGCCATAACGACATACATAACTAGCTTATCTATTTAAATCTTACTTCAAATGGTGGCATAAAAGTCGAACAATTTGCAACTTTCAACTTTGTTTTTCTCCAAGATATTTCCGTTGGGATCCCAATAAACCTCGCCCATAATATGAATATTTAAACACTAAGAACGTCATTGACCAATACGTAATACAACACCAAGCTTGATTTGTGTACAGTCTATATGGCAGTTGTACCAGGGAGTTCCATAACAACTCCCTGGTTATACCAACGCAAAGTCTTGAATCTATTTTTAGCAACGGCTCATGATTAAACCTGCATCTCTGATTGGTTGAATTCAAACTAGTGGGTTTGGGAAACTGTATGCAATTAATTTTAAATGTGGAATTTTGTCGTGGACACCTTTCTTATTATCTGCAAATATCCTTAATTACTCGCCAATTAATGATGTTGACAGGCAAAAACTTGGCTGAGATCTTAGTTTGCTGTTTTGTGATTGATATATGTAAAAAACTCGATGGACATGTCAAAAAAGTAGAAGACGGCGACCAAACGCAAAATGCTGCTTTAAGCAAATTCACATACAAGTGCCCAGCACAAACAGTATTTTAAACATTTCCGTGTATTCATCATACTACGAGTTAATGGTATCAAATTGGTTCAGTGAAACATGCTCTGAAGGCTATCGGAAATTAGCCCCCGAAATTTAAGCAATTATGTCTAGTTCGGAAAGAAAACTTATTGAAGGTTCTCGGTCTATAACCACCTGAATGAGTCACAGATGTTGAGGAAGCTTGAATTAGGGCATTTAACGAACCAAACCGTTACCAATAGTAGCTGCTGTAACAGAAAGTGTGAAGTATGATCACAGTTGACAACTACTTGGGTCCCTTCCAAAGTAGACTGTATCAGGGAGACGTTGATGATCTGATCAGTATTGCCTCCAAATATGCTAGAAAGTTAAATAATGGTCACTGATCCTCAAGTATAAAGAGCAGTTTGCTGCCATCCTCAAATCAGTTTCCATCACTGCTAGATTTACATAAAACTCCAACTTGATCAATTTCTTTGTCTGGGAATTATTATGAGGAACACAACCTTACAGAAAAGTATTTCTTGGAAAGATTTGCCATTTTTACCATGTTTAAACATGTCAAAATGACTGATAACATTTAATTGTCACTTTAATATACTAGAAAGACCAACGCTAGTCACTTCCGGTTGCTAACAAATTTAGGGAATTAAAACCACCCTACACAATACTCTTGAAGTCATCTGGCCATTTTTAAGTTCTTAAAATATCTGGGCAACAGAGGTAGGCTTTTCAGACTCTTTTCACAAAGTTCTCAGCCAATCTCCTACAATTTGATTAAACGATGGGAATTATTCAATCTAAGACTGCTACTGACTAGACTAATACGCGACGTATTAACATTAATTACCAGATCATTATGGAATAGTTTTGATTAAAAAAAAATGTTGCCGTCCTGACATTTTCCTCAATTTATAAATTGCACGGTAATACAAATCCTGCTTCTTCGATTCCATTGCTTGAAATTAATTTACTATAAGAGTCCAGTCAAATGGTTTTTTTTCTTCAAAATCGATTCAAAGAGGGCGCTATAAACCTTTATATTGGGAAACAGGGTTTCTACAGTAGCTGGCAGGTGTTGGTCAAGCAGAATCCATGATTAAGGTTATAAATCTCTGGCCAGGGCAGCTGAAACCAAGAGATGCAAATTATTCCCAATTGCGTCCTCCTTCCTCATTTGCATGCTTACTCAGTCCCTGTGCATGGGCATTCGGTTTCCAAGTTTACGGATTGGTAAAATTGAGTTTGGTACATTTTGAAATCAGCAAGACGGACAGAATAGGTAAAAACCTTTTTAAAACCAAAATCTGTTTTCCTGATGTCACCGAAGTAACCAACTGTTGCAGTTATTTAACAACTGATGCTGTCTTGTCAGTGTTGAAGTTACCTTCTGATAACTGGTGAAGGTAACTTCTGATGTTGGTAACTGGTGAAGGTAACTTCTGATGTTGTTTCCTAAAACTGATGTGGATATCTGTTCTGGTTACTTACCAACCAAGTTACCAATTGATAGCTTGTCATTTACCTGCTGATGTTGTTTACCAATCAAGTTACCTACTTGTGTTGTTTAGCAATCATGTTACCTAGTGATGTTGTTTCTAACTAAAGGTTACCAAATCATGATGTTGTCTTCTAATCAAGTTACCTACTGATTTTGTTTACCAAACAAGTTACCTACTGATGTTGTTTACCAATCAAGTAACCTACTGATGTTGTTTAGCAACCATGTTACCTACTGGTATTGTTTAAGATGTTGTTTCTAACTAAAGGTTACCAAATCTTGATAAATACTGATGTTGATTCCATCTCGGGTTACCCACCTTATTATAGCAGGCCCAGATCCACAATCAAATCGAAATTCCACGTGTCCGTCGCTGAGAGATAACGATATGAAGTCTCCTGTACCGTCGATGTTCAATCCACTATAGAGAATGACCCCATTCAGGCCTCTGGGTCGAAATACCACCTCAACTTCTATGAAGGACAAGTGTTGATTGGAAAGACTACCATGGGCGATGTAGGATGTACCACCGAATGATGGGATATCTACCAGCAGCTCTGAGAATGAAAAATGAAATCATTTTACCATCGGTTACCGTGGGTGATGTATGTCTAATAGACTGATAATCCATCAATACAGTCATAAGGAGAAGCTAGGAGAATGAAAAATAGTTCTAATAGTTTATTGTAAGTTTTTTACATGCTTCTACTCGGGGAAATCACCCAACTAGGGTGGGACCCTCTACCCCATGCTCTTCCCCCCCCCCCTTAAAAGAGACATCCACGGATGTAAGGTGGTCTGTCCATGCATCATGAGGATGATATTGTGCTTCTTAATAACAACAAAACTTGGTGCTTCACATCATCTGTGAGGTGATTCCATGTCATGAAAATCATATAATCCTTCTCCAAGGAGGGATCACATGGAATCAATGTCTTTGCTCCACCCCCCTTCCCCCTTCACCCTTCACCCTTCCCCCTCCCACATAGGATTGGCTGCTTTGCCTCTGTACTGTAAGTCAATAAAAAGGGAGGGAAGGGGTTTTTTTGGGGGGAGGGAAGGTCTCATATTAAGAGGCATTTCACTACGACGTGTAATTCAATTCGGTGCATCACTGCCTAACATATTCCAAAGTTTTGAGTTTTGAAAAGAAAGGTTTACTTTATCAAGAGATGATCAATGTAAGAAATGCATACTTTGAAAAGAAATAATCCGAAGCAACTTCTTCTGTAAGTGTGAAAAGCTTTAAAGCTTATCAAGTTTAAGACCGATAACCTTCCCTAAACTCTATTGACACCAAACACACTGTCCTTGGCCGACTACACAGACATCACATACACTATATACAGATAAGTCTCATATGAGGAGGTTACTGACCCCCATATAATCTCTAAATACAATTTTCCTATTCATACCTCTTAGCTCTAAGCAGTACATCATCTTCTTAAGCTTTACAACCAGCAACCATACAGTCAGTTCAGCATATGTATATAATTTCATTTTTAAGCCTTAAAACTATAGTACAAACACTGGAGCTTTCAAGGACGCAAAAGCCAAGCTCGCCGCACAAAATGATAATTTCTTAGCATTTGTTGTTACTTGGGGGAGTCTCCTGACAAAGTCAAAATGAAACATTTTTACAGAGAAATACCTAATAATTGAGCCATCCCTTAACCTGTATGCCACACAAGGTAGGGACTTAATAAATCACAGAATGCAAAACCAACTAGGAAAACCAGAAAATACATTTGTTCTATTTTATACTTTTTCCTAAATTTCTTTATTCTTTTTTCATCTTAACCAGTCAAGAGTTAATATCTTTGAACAGATCCATCGGCTATCTAGTACGGGCGGCAATGGCATCCCTTCGTTCCTAGAGAACTTCCTGAGCTCACGCCCCAGTGACAATGAGCATGGCTGACTGACCCTTTCTACAGCCATGGTTCCTGTCCTTCTTAATGAACATCTGTTCACATATCACCTCGGGTCCTGATATACTCAGAAAAATTTCCGGAGAAGAATAGTCTTTATAGATCAGGCTGAAGTTTGAATGTGTTCAACAAAGGCTTGATTGGATTATCAACCAGTGTACTCCCCGAGGCGATACACATCTACCGACTCTCCCCGCCTGACATTTACAAAAAGAATCCTTTCCTGCCCGGGATTCTTTCTTTATTTTTTTCAGGAGGAGGAAAATCTCCAGAAAATACTTCAAAGGGACACTTTGAGAAAAAGATATATGGAGAGACAGATAAGGAGACTTGTGGTCGGTGACTATAGAAACCTATAATAGTCATATTTAGTGGAATTTGACAGAATGGAGATTTATAAAGTGGTAGCTCATTGTGTGGTTTATAAAATGAGAAAGCAAAACTTTCTGTTTTGTAGTAGGTTCGATGACCAATCAGAGAAATGTCTCCCCATCCCCCTCCTCCCCCCTTGTAGAGAAGAGTTCAGTCTTAATGCATCTTCTGTTGTTTCTTTAAAGTGAAGTAACACAATTTCCAGAGCTACATCGTACAGTCAGCCATTTCATGTAAGTACTAAGGGTGCTTTCACATTAGATCCTGATCAGATCCCCTGATGTTATCAGACGATCATCTCTCCACGGGGGTAAACTTATGCATTGATCCGGACGCATTTACACTTGAGTCGTACTCTGATCCTCCCCCGCTAGTCACCGGATGTTGGTAAAAATCGGATTGGAATTGTGTCATGTGCAGCCACGGATCGCGTATTACGTATACTCCAAAACTTTGGTTGTCATGGTTGCATAGCCTTAGAGTGACAATACTATGTTATGTACGGCCCACACGCACTCAATCTATGTAAAAATTAGCACATGCATGATACAGGACTGGAATTTCGCGCGAGAATCCATGTGACGTAATGAGGTCACCGGATATCTCGGGTCACTGTTGATGCGGGGGTGTTTACATTGCACAATTGATCTTGACGTCCGGATCAGATCCTGGTCTCTGCCAGCATCAGAATAGGAGGATCAGATCCGGATCTAAACTGCGTTTACACTACAACCGTGATCTCGACATCAAGATCAGATCCTGATGTCGCGATCTGATCCGGATCTAGTGTAAAGCACCCTATACTTTCATGACGTAATCTAATAACCACCATTCTTGTCAACCTTAATTGGGACAGGACTATTATTGTTCTTTCACTCTCTATGTTAAATCCTACACATCTTAACATTCATATTGGACAGTGTAGTTTATTAACGCTGTTCAGGTGATTCCCGGCAAGAGGTGTTATCTTGGAAAGTTACATGGCTCAGACTTTCAACACTAAAAGAATGCATTTTGTGAGTTGAGAAATGCATTGAGCCACTTGTGCAAAAGAAGAGTTGTAATCATGACCACTGGGAATGGTTTAACAAGAACCAATGTATGATGTTGTGGACCAGGAGTTCGCAAAATTCAACCACCTTTCCTGCTTTGTGTTTGTTGTTTTTTTGTTTGTTTCAAGGGCTGATGCAGGACATTTGCATACTGCATTAATACTTTGTAGCAGTTCATCAACCACTATGCACGTACACCCCTCCCTCCCCCCTCCCCCAACATGGTCACTACACAATACATAGTGTTGGGTTGCCCAGGGTTACATTCCATGCATATAGTTGCATTCCAAATGCAAAAGGATCAAATACAACAAGACTAGCAAGTCACAGAGATTTGGACTGTCACTTTAAGACAAACCAGTCAATACGCTTCTTATTGTGGGAGGAACAGTCATTGACTTAAGGATTTCTCAACAAAAAAAAACAGAATGAAAAAAGGTTTTCTGTTGCATTTTTATTTTACTAAGTTATCTCACTCAATGAAATTTTGGGGTATTCTTCTGCAGTGATTCAGCGACTGAACAATGATATGAAAATAGATCATACGAGAGTAAGCTCAGAGCAGTACCCATTGAGAAGGACCCACAATGCAGTATTGTATGGAGGGGACACCTCGGGGTGGATGTAAGTCACTGCACCAACACATCATGTACTTGTTCTTTGATTGTTATTTGCATGGTATTACAAGTCTATCCCACCTTTCATCAAAGTTTGTGGTTTGTGTGAAAGTATAATAGTGGCAAGATGCATTGAAGTATTTACAAGCAACAATTTGATATTGAAGCACCACTGCCCATGTAAATGCTATGAAATACTTTTTTTTAAGTATCTGGCAAAAAAGTATCATCCCCTTCCCCCCCCCTTCCCTCCCCACTCCCTCATTATGCTAGATTGTAAATGAAATGATCACTTACGCTCAAACTTCAAGAGTCATTTTGTTGCCCTCTCACAATGCATTTGCTGTAAACCCACTTGGACCTTCAATTCATATAAACACATTTGAAAGTTTAAGTAGGAAAATGGAGGGGGTAAGAACTGTCCGTAAAGTACTGTTTTTACAAGTACTTTAAGCATGCTGTAATTTGAGGTAAGCAATTATGACATTTAAATTTATTAGACTTCTAATTCGAGCCCCTCATAGAAATTTACAAAACAGTCAAGCATTGTTTTTTATCTTGTTTGATTTTTCTGTCATTTTGCCTGGCTTTCCTGTGAGGAAGTTTCCAATCAAACGAAAATATTATACGTTCCTCTTTGTTGTTTGTGACTAGCACTGTGCTTCATTGCTACCATCATTTGTAAAAGCTAAATGCAATTTCTGTTAAATTTTCACCCACCACTTCCCCTTACACTGCCCCATCCACCCCTCCCCCCCCCCCAAAAAAAAGCCTGTCTTCCACAGAATATA
>JAIPMN010013982.1:6254-25777 GCA_020650975.1 Apostichopus californicus | reverse complement strand
AAAATGTTCACCCACCACTTCCCCTCCCCCACCCCACACCCCCCCACACCGAGGTCAAATTAGAACAGACGTGGATCCCATTGCAGTTATTAGGCATCAGCAGCAGGTGACCTTAACATGCTCTACTTCTAATTTGAAACATTTTCTTCCGTTCCGAAAATGACTTTTCCTTCCTGTCAAAGTGCAAGCTTATGATTTGGTTTAAAGAGCTTTTTACGGTAAACTGCACAAATATCACATCATCAATCACCCTGGTATTTAATTTTGCCTGGGAGTTTTTCTCGTTTCCTTCTTCTTTCTACTCTATTTTTTTATTTATTTTTCTATTATTTTCTCACTGAAGTGATTATATACGAGTCGCCAGGGGAGATGTTACACGCGTAATAAAATGATGGGTTTGAACTGCTAATACTACGGAAACACATTTTCCGAGAAATACAATTACATAAGATGGAATAGTGGATTCCACAATTTATTCAAAATTGTCAGGAACTTGTCCGGGACGTTAATTGAAGGGTAAATCAGATTGTTCGATCATGCTCAACTAAGATCAAATGTGGTAAAACCACTATATTTAAAATGTGTCTATTTTAAATAACTTTAATAGCTACCAATGTGTTGTGGAGTGTGTGTACATTCCACTCCACACTGGACAAAGTTGAACGGCCTTACACATCATCAAAGATATAACCCATCATGGCAGCCGCCCAGATTCTGACATAGAGTAAAACCTTTCAGCTTTAATGGATTTATCGAAAATCTGGTGAGCCAAATTTTCTTCGGGAAGTCTTTTGTAACGAAATTGCAAAGTAGAATATGCAAGAATTACACGCAATGTGCTGAACTGATGTTTCCGTAGCGTCTTGTAACAATATAGAATCGAATCCTGAGCCATTCATCGCCGGGAAGATAGTCAACCTATCAATTGTGTGAGGCAACGATTACAGAAAATATAAACAAAACTCAAGAGAGACAATCACAGAAGAGAAACTTCAAGATTGATGGTCAACATAAATCCTATGTTTCCTCCTCCGCCTCCTCCCGTTGAAAGTCTACCCTTCTCAATTTTGCTGAGGGGAGAGACGGATGAAAACGAAGAGAGAGGGAGGCAGCGACAGATGGAGACAGAGACAGAGAGAGATGACTGCCAATCTCTTAATTGTCCCGATGAAAATTGCAAAAGGTTTTTTGCAGTCTGACTCCAACAGGATTACATCACTAGAGGCCAAAAGATTTACTGTCGGTGATGGCGGGGATTCATGTCACAAGAGACAAATCGATTTACGGATCTTGTTAAACCTTCTCAAGAGGATGGGACAAGATTACATGAATCTTTCCGGTCACACGTAACACGTTCTTCGAGGGGAAAATCCTGCCAAGGACTTCTCGTTGTAAAATGAAAAGGAGAAAAGTGGTAGTTGTCAAAATGGATGTGAAACGAAAATTGGTACTGGTAGAAAATCCTCCCTGGGGTAGAAAGTTTTATATGGGATGCGAGAAATATACCAAAACCGATGTATACTAGAGGATTAATAACACAGTACTCTTCTCGAAAAAATTCTGGGAAAGGACATTCATGACAATGGCCCGCAGACAAAAAGAAAAGCCACAAGAACCAACAGGCACTATGGTTTCTTGATTAGTGGAATATGAATGTGTTGAATGTCATCACCCAATATCATAATCTTTATGCCCACATGCACCAGCTATTAACCAACAACTGTAAACAAAATTTGGCTGCAATCTGACTCAAGGTTGCAGGGTTAGTGCAATGGTAAAGAAAATGTTGGCCAAGATGGTTCCAAACATACTGGTGCAACACATTCGGGAGTGTCCCAAATGAATTTGAGGTGGAAATCAAATTTGGGCCAACCCAGCCCAAAAATGGGCCCAGAATTTTTCTGGCCCCAGGTGGACCCAAAACAATTAGGACTACATGTACCAGCTATTAACCAACAACAACTGTTGTACGAAGTTTGGTTACAATCCGACATATGATTGCAGAGTTTTTGCAATGTAAAGATTTTTACTGTTGACCCCATAACCTCCTTCATATTCATGAGGTCAGGGCCAAAATTATAGGCACACGTTCTAACTATAATACATCTACATAGCAAGTGTGACAAATATCCATCACAAGTGTCACAGACTGCTCACACATGCCACCCTTACTACTTAGGTTCCTTTGCTTCCAGCAAGGAACCAAACATGGGAAGACATTATCTGGATATTGTTGTAACAAATATTTGTCTCCTGAAGCCCTACAGTAATGTTATATACCACAGTTCATCACAAAAACAACAGGAACACCACAAAAAAGACCAGAGATTTTGTGATTTCTAGACATAAAATACTGTATGCAGTCATCTGATGATCCATACAGCCACTGAATAAGTCAGACCTGATAGATGAAAGAGGTCCAGCCTATGACCATTACCCTCGCATTTAGGCTACCTTAGATATAAATAATCACTTGTGAACACCAATGAGAGTTATTCACTGATAAGGATTTTTGCCTTTAAATAACAAAATTTACCCCCAATATCCAGCTCATAAATCTTCCTGTCTATAATTATACAGTCAAATAAATACACTGTCAAACCGTGGATATTTTCTGTACCTAATTGGGCTAAATGAGTCATTTCTGCCACTAACCCCTTTAACAACTATAAGGAATGTAAAGAAAGAGTAACTGCTTTATTTTATTCATTGCCAAATATTTTGACAACTTAATAAAAACACCACTCACCCTCCCCTTCCAATCATCAAGTAATCTCAGAGAAATGGGCCACCTGTAACTCTGGTCTCTCTCTGGCCACTTAATTGAGATAGCAAAGATAACCTGTTGGCATTTCCCTGTTCAAACTGGTCTTGATAAGAGCCAGGTATATAGTAAAGTCAACACAAGATTATCAGTGTTATCAAACAGATACTTGTAGCTATGCACACTCATATTAAACAGATATTTTCACTTTCTAACAAAGCTGTGCGGTGCCCCAAAGATTATATATAAGACCTTATTGCACAGTACTATTCCTAATGTGTGCATCACAAAATAAAGTTTCAACAAAAGTGTGACAACATCAAAGAATAAAAAAAATATATATAATGGACAATGGAAGACATTAACATAATTATCAGACTTTGACCTTTGTTGACCTCAAATCACCTACGACTCCTACAAAAAGAAATAATAACAGCAAGCAGGAATCTAGAAGTCACCAAGGTGAATGCAAACACTAAGAGAAAAGTTCCTCCCATCTTTACTATCTGGGTTCAGTCAGATGGAGATCGCATAAGCGACCTATCTTGTTCCACTTTTGCTATTTGCTAAAAAAGAAACCGTTGTACTTCTTTTCACTCAGTAATTCGGCGACCTAAAAGTGACATTTAAAGACATTGGCACAATTCACAGTCGGCATATGACACCTACCTTCTTGACATGACTCTCCGTGGTGTCCTAACGGACAAAGGCATACGTGACGATCTGGTCGGATGACCGAACAGGTACCTCCATTATTACATGGGCTCTCTTGACACAACGGTAAGGTGCACTCACCTAGAGAGAGAGAAATATATATAGGGGCATGAATGAGAAAAACAGAGAGTCAAACGGCCTTCCTTAGTGATCGCCCCTGTCACATTTTCTATAATTACATTTTGCCAAAATAGCATACTGCAAAACATTTTTTCTCAATTTTTTTATCATCTGATATTCTTGGCAAGGCACGATTCTTGATCTCTTGCCCGGAATGCAGAGTGGAATTACGACAAAATGGAAACACTATTAATGAGACAAGACATCATTAAAGGGATGTCATGGCATATGACGGCACCACTTATAATGGCATGAAGAGATCAAAGACATGTCGTTACATGTGACTAACACCAATAAAGACAATCTAATGACATTCCAGGTACCTTCCAGGTACCTTCAAGATGATAATAAAACAAGATACATATTACAAACGCAGCAGCGAGAGTTGCTTTCTTTAACTCCCGAGGGGAATAATATACAGACACTTGGCATTGCTTTCTCTTATTCGATGCTAATATTCTACTCATCTCACCGACATTTACACCGGTTTCAGCTTCTCCCTGAGGTGTAGGTCGGAGATCTACATTTCTGCTCATCACGAGCAGCCTCTCGACGCAGCCTTCAAATCCTTTGGTCGCCTCAGTCTTCGAGTAGAGGTGTGACAAAGCTGGATGTCCGCCTAAGTACAACGGTTCTCGTAAGCTTATTTTGGTGTAATCGCCCTGCAAGAGAATGACAACAGTTCAAGGCTTTTCGTTTATCTTGTTAAACGGTGAATATATCCAGTCACGTAGTTCATACTTCGTGGAAATTTTTTCTGGATGAACAGCTGACTGGCAGTTTACCATGCACGTATGCAAGAGCATGTTGACAGATGTTTCAAAGATTGCATACAATATAATGAGAATGTTCTTCTCGAATATTTGAATGATACATAACTCACAGTTTATAACACAAAACCCTTTTCTATTCTCAAGATTTAGGAATAATGATCACAGGAAAAAATGACAACAGCATACACTACATAACATAGGTAATCTAACTTCAATCCAATGAAGTTTAAGCAAAATAGAAAATATCTCCACTTGGTTCCAAATCCAGTTCAATTTACATCACCATGACAACTCACCAGCACCCACAAAAACATTCAAAGGCTATGAACCATACAGATGTGTGGAAACCCTCAAACAGTGTTTAAAACCTTGTTTTATGGTTTTATTTTGTTGGCATCTCTAGCAACATTTATGTGACTGTATATAGTCCCATTGAAAACCCCTCTGACAAAATAGAATGATTTTTTGCTGCATCCCAACTTCCTATTCTAATAATCTTTCAAGATATTCATTTTCATTTACAAATTCTTTAATGAGTGAAAATGTCAATCTTTGTGCAAATTCAATGATAACATATATCATTCGCCAAGCTGTTTCAGGAAATGAAAATTTCATGATGGTACTAACGATCATTAAACCCATCATTTAACCCAACGTCAAAGAATCATTGCGATCCAATTCACATTTTGTCATTTTACAACTGTCAATGACCTCTGCTTGCATGCGAAAATATACTTCTTCGACCATTTTGTTGAAAACAATTTGTCAGAAATAATCACAGTCTACTTTAAATGGCTACTTCTGAGTTCCCAAATGTTCCTTGAACATATTTTCGCCAGCATATTATATGCCTGAGCATATGTTGGTAATTGTCCAAACTTCCAATAATACTTCTAACAAGATAGAAACCAATTCAGATTTCTCTCCAAGAGGTATTCCTAGAGAGTTGATAGAAGTATAAAGTTACACTATCAAGGTGACAGAACAGCCAACAAGACAGAGGCTGGGCCTCCCTTTGACTATTCCTTTCATTTGCCGTCGTCCCCGACTTGGAATCTTAAAGAGACAGAACCATTTTACACTTGAAGGTCATTTACAGTATTTTCGATTAAGTCAAATTGCCATGTATCTTGGAACCAAAACAGAACTAGCATTGTTGGATACAGGTGGCAAAAAGCCTACAGTGAAATTACGACCTCCCTTACTGGTTTCGAACCTCTGGACATACAATCAGTATCCATGGCCTAGTTGGTTAGTGCGTCCACATATAAAGCGGGAACCGGGGTTTGAATCCCTGTGGAGGCTGAAAGTGTTTTCACTGTTCATTACAATTTCAAACACATATAACATTTCCGTCTGGAAGACATTTACCTTGTAGTGCTACAGTAAGTAGCTCCATGTACAAGTGGGAGAAGCTGAACAGCTACTACCTTACATTTCATGTCAGGTGAGCTATCAAACTTTACAGTTTTAGCTCATTTTTTGGACATTTCAAAGACTATTTCAGATCAGAAGATGGAGGATGAAAAACCCACCTTACTTGTAGCTGGGCTGAGGTCAGACTCACAACCTTCCAGATACCCACTGCTAAGTTTACTGTCCCAGTTTGTATCCAACCCACCATAACACTGGTATGGGATGAATGGGAGACTGCAGTCTCATTATAACCATGGCGATGGAACGGGTGGGATATATGCCCCCCCCCCAAAAAAAAAAAAATTGGTGGATCATAGGGTTGTATCACCAAGACACCAAGTCATGTAATATTCAAAACATTAACTGGATAGCCCTCAATTTTAATTATTAAGAGACCAATGAGGTCACACACATTGGGCATTACTAATAAGCTAACAGATTTGATCTTAGTCCAATACAAAAAACTCTGTGTCCCACAAATTTTAATGTACATTTTGCAAACATTGGAAGTCTCAAGCCAGATGGATGTAGTCGTTAGTACGTTATCGCAAATCCAATTCAAAAATTATACGAGCCTTGCAGATTATGCCAAACAGTCCGAGATAATGATTAAAACCTTCCGGGCTTCATTTTCCTACTCATTTAAACAAATCCCCGAGTGTTTGGTTTGAAATTTCAGAAATGTTTTTCAAGAAGAGGGAGAAAGAGAGAAGGCAATAAACAAGAAAAACGGTTTGAAAAACTAATCTTTTGATTAATGAGATGATATCTGAGAAACAAGATGTGTTTTTTCTTCTTTCGTCATTTGATGCCAAATGTAATTCCTCTGCAAAATCAATTTACATGTCCCGCTTGATTTATTTCAAGTCTCAAAACAGAATGATCTTCCAAAATTTGATCCTTTTTAATCAAATTACAGACAGAAAGGAGGGAATACTGACACAAACAGAGAGAAGAAAAACAAAAGTAATAATATTCCTTGACATTTTACAATCTAATCTTTGCCACCAATTGCATTTATCTACAAAACTGTCAAGAGTCGATCCACGTTTTTGTAAATCTTCACAGCAAAAACTCTGTAATGCCGGAAACCAACAAAAGGTTATTAATTAATTAATTAATTTTGCTATCTGTTTATCCGGTAGCCTCTTTTGGCATCTCTAACGATCACAAAGTGTATTTTTAAACCAAAAACAAAGAGCAAAGAAGATGGTACATTGTAAGTCTATCATGAAAACTGTACTGCACAATCCGACAGACGTCTTAAAGGGTGTGAAGACTCGCGCAATAAGAAATGTCTAATGCCGGTTATCTGACCTAGTTTTGTATGAGGTGTAACAGAAGTGTTAGACACCACCATCGATCCCAGAAAATACGCACACAGCTTGCTACCTTCGGTAATTAGACACTAGTGTACAGTCAGTACATAAGGCTGCGGTCAATACCCACAGCACATTGTACAAACGATACAGCGATGGACATCTCAGGTCCAGCTAAAGATAACAAGGTATCATGTTTCATTACTGTCTGCATTTTGTAGCGACAAGCAGAAAACTTCACTTTGCAAGCAACAGAAAAAGTTAACTTTTTCAGAGCGTGGCACACGGTTTGGGGCGAGTCTTCAATGCCTTTAACTAACATAATTGGTTTCAAATGCATTTTCCGAAATGTTTGTATTAAAGCATGTTATGTACTACTTTTTATGTCTCAATGAAGCTGAGCCACATGTAACATGTGTTACCAGAAGGCGTATTGTAGAGTCCCCCCTCCCCCCCCCCAAAAAAAAAACTAATGATAATAATAATGATCATCATAAAAAAAATTGAAACAGAAAAATCAATCTATGAATTGAAGCATTACATAGAAAATGACTCATGAAAGAGGAATTAATGTTGGGCACAAAACTGACAATTTTATCTCTAAGGAGTACCTTTGATTGGGTATTAATACACCACCCCTATTAAGTACCAGAAATGTCTTAAAATCACCTCAATGTTTTTTTTAAATGTTAGATGCAACACACTTTATAAAATAGCTGCTTGGAATTATACATGCCCACTGCACAGAGCTGTCCTATCTGAACTAACCTGTAGCATAAAATTATTTCATCTCACCTCAAAATATCAAAATGTGGAAGATTAAATACAAATTAATTTAGGGTTATGATCTGCAATGGGGATTAGTGCTGTATAGGCTGAGGGTAAATGACATGTTGGTATACTGTTAAAGCAAAACCTCGGTAAATGTTGTCAATGACTTTTGTCCAAAAAAAACCATGGTTGTATTCTGAACTTTAGATTCGGAAGAAAGAAAAAAGTGGCCCTTGACCCTGCAAGTGGGTCAGTAGGAGAGATGCAGAGCTAAAATGTCACCAATTTTTGTGGGATAGATAGATCGGATTTGTACGAATGCTATGGGGAGACAGGTATCAGAGAGCAGCAAAATGTTATTTAACTATTATTATTTTCTATTCTCTGTTCCTCTATTTGTGAGACGGTGGACGGATATTGTAAACTCTTGCGGTCAGCAGCCAAACTTTGGAAATGAGTTTTAACGGATCAAAAGACCAATAAGCATGACTTCAACCTAACATTAGAACAACAAACAGAGCCAAGGAAACAACACGCCAAAAAGAGAAAAAAAACATCAATTAGGGATTGACGCAGAGTCGAGGGTACTCCCCTGCGACACTGGGAGCAAGCTACTACAAGAAGAAAACAACCGTAGCCAATTGTCTCGGTTTCTTGATTACAAAACCCTCTAGGGAAACATTTATTATTTCTGTTTAAACTCATAAACTGTGAAAACTTACAGTGTCGGAAACTACACAAACTGTATCGTTCAAAGAATAAAAGGTACAAAAAGTTAAGAAACCCTCGCGAATAGGGTAAAGATGGAATCGGGGGAATTAATAGTCATCTCGAGTAGCCGTATGAACTTTGAGAAAGGAAACGATAGAACATTGCCAAAAGCATTTTAGTGTGTGAAGTTTCATCAAAATTCATTTTTCATCTTTTTGAATCTGAAATCAGCTCTACTTAATATTGTCCCTTCTACTTCATGCTTTTGGAAAGAATGATATATTTGGGTAAAATCGTCTTTGCCGTAAGTGGTACGGATGTTAGTCACTTGGCAAATTACTAGTTTTGATAACTTTCATTCATTTTAGCACTTTATTTTGTGCAGTATACTTGAAATTGTAAACTTGAAACATTGAAATGGACATTTCATAGAACCTGTTAACTCTATGTTTTCGAACATTTACAAGAGATGTGGTTTTATTCAAATAACTGCTAAAATTCTTTCCAACGTATTTGTTCTCCTATAAAGCGAACAATTTATTGACACACACGGATGTAGAGAAGGGATATGTCTAAATATTTGGGGAAGTTCGTTTTTTTTTTTTTTTTGGGTAAGAATTTACAAATTCCTCTAAATTTGGTGCAGAATCCTATTGTTAGACCTAATGGAGCACTAATATGCAAATTATAAAATGACACTATACACTGGACAGGAAGCAAACAATTTTTCATATAATTTATCAAAACAATACCCCATCAAGATTGGCACCACGATGTCCCTTCTCCCGTGTACACCCACATCTCTATCTGCAATATAATACGCCATGTATTTCCCAAACACTGTGGGACGGCTTTATAACAGGTGGAACGACCAAGACAGGTCAGGCTATATTCCACAATTTCTTATAGACTCTTTGTACAACAAATGCCTTTCTCTAAACTCCTTCTTTTCCCAGAATTTTTCGGGCAAAACAACAAAAAACATGCAGCTGAAGATGACCTGCTTTGAAGGGGGGATGTCGAGGGTCTTGCTGGGGGAACCGATGGGGAGCCACTTGAACAGCTTAAACGTTCTCATACCTTCTCTGCGAAGGACGACACGATTAAGTCATGGACTTTCACTCACCTTGACAGGGAAGACAGCATGACGTTTAAACGATGGGATTTCTCTGCTCAGAGAGGAGAGGAACGATCGGTCACATATTTGCAGATTGATGTGGTTGGTATATATTGTGCCTGCTTGTTGAAATGAGCCCTGTTTATCTAAATTAATATGTAAATCAGGTTGGTGGCAAAAGTCATTGAACTACTGCAGCCATAAGATTTCACTGAGTACGGTTTAAGAACACATAGCGCTGATCACGAATGGGAGAGAATTATTTAGAACAGGGCAGAAAGTACATTCCCACACACCTGAAAGATGAATGCAGCAAGAATTGTGCTGCATGGTGACCATATCTCAATAGTACATGTCTAGCTGAGTCAATGGTGATTATAGTTAAAACATGCATGGATACAGCTGTACTTCGAAGATGTAAACCTAAACCATCATCCTTATATTTTATGGTTAGAGAGTTTTGTGATGAAAGTACTTCCAAATCTCTTAAGAAAATCTTGCTATTTAGGAGAGATAGTGTACAAGTACCTTATATCTGTGGGACATACTGCTGTTTTGTAAATGTTTGACTGTTATTACCCTACTGTAGGAGGTGAAACGTTTGGTCAATTCCATAACAAGGTCATAATCCTACCTAATTTTCAAATATATTATATATCAAACATTGACATATTTTCCTTAAAATATAAGACCCATGGTTCCCATTAATTTAGAACAAAGGAATTATGTCAGTTTGGATGGATTTGGGGGCAATTTTGAGAACTGGTTGCCATAGAAATGAAATATTGATAAATAGGGTAACCCCCCCCCCTCATAGGGTGAAAAAATGTTGCAATTTTCAGTTCTTGGCTATTTTATTTTTTGTGTACTCTAGTCCCTAAAATGACTGAAATAACATGAAAAGTGAATGAAAGTGATTTCTTAATGAGAATATCTCGAAAATGAACATGCTAGTCCACAACATGTGTTGAGAATGTCTAGTAGGCAAGGGGTGTGAGTCGTTTAGTATTTAATTAACATTTTATAACTGTTCTAAGAACATACTTATGTCCTCTATATTTGCACTTTATTACCCAAATTCTTAACAAATTACATTAGTAAGTCACGCAACTTTCACGTTTGTTTGTCACATGAGTCACGTTCTGTTTGTCCCATTATTTTCCTTCTATTTTATATACTAGAAAGTATGAGAACAAGGCCTACCTAAATAAATGATAAACCTTTCCCATTTAATTTCTCATGTCCTATAATAAAACAAATTGAGCTGACATTTTTGTTCAAAATGTCAGGCTGAGTCCTGGAGGTCACTGGAATGCACCTTTTTACGTTAATATAAACAGTTTTGGCAGTATTATTACAGTCTTGTTAAAAGTTTCATTTTTTTTTTTAAATTCAGTGTTTGCAAATAATGATGGCATATTTAGACTAGTTCAAGTCTTTAGCCTAGTGTGAGAAGGAGCTGAAGCATTAAACCTGCCACGATATCTCCCAAATGTAAAAACATTTCCCTTAGCTGTTTGGAGAAGTTGTTCATGACAGTTATCTTTATCATATAGATTAATAATGATGGTTGTGATTGGTGTTACTTTTAATCATAGAAAAGAAGAGAAATAGATGCCCTAAAAGATGCTAGGAGGACTCTGAATGGTCACAAGAGGTTATCTGTAATCACAGCTATTTCTCCACCTCCTCATCAAGGATATGTTTCTACACTCTAAATCTGTATTTTGATAGTTCTCTGTGACCAGAAACAGTTTCTGTGGCAAGCCAGCAACCATATATAGGCTATGCGGGCCTAGTTCACAAACATGAAAAAATATGTTTCAGCAAAGAAAACAAAAACTTGACCAAAAACTACAAAGCTGAGCACCGCCTTTTAGGTATTTTACGAGCAAGTAATTTGACTCCTGTTTACTACTGTACTATTTCTTCTCGCGATGCATGTTGAAATCGGCTGGTAATTTTAGCTTAATTGAGAAGCAAATACATCCATCATCTTTATCTCAATGTGATAGAGATGCTCTTCCTTACAATTTCCTCCAAAGTTTGAAGAAACAAGTTGGAGGATATCCTGTACATTATGCTGTCACTTGGTCTATGTGTGATGTCATAGAGTCACTAGGAGATGAAATCTGGTAGTTTCCTTTTGTTCTCCTTTTTCAAATTATCAGGATGAATGTAAGTCATAAGATCCCTCCAATCCCTTCCGCTTTCCCCTTCCCCCTCCCTTTCCCCCGAAAAAAACTTTAATCACTTCATGAAAACATAGAGTTCAGCCCAGCTTGAATGTCATGCACAATTTACTATGACTAGTCCTCTTGACCTTATGTTTAAAGTGTTGTATATACCCTAGCCTCAGTGATCATATTTTTTTCTTTTCCCCATTTTTGTTGTTGAAACTATATAGACCTTCCTCAAGATATTGACACTGTACCACCAGGTGCTTGCTCATAACCTCTCTGCATGGAAACGAATCCAGACCCTATACCCCAGGATTTCCCTAACCTTATCCTCCCACGAACCCCCTGTGGATGTCAGAGTTGTCCACGAACCCCCAACTTTTCGAGACACGATCTGAGTCATTATTATACTATAATACGCATAACAGTGCTTTGTAAAAGATCAAGTATCACATGCACGGTACGGTACTACTATGGCAACATATGCGTATGGAACGCGAAAAGAGTTTGTCCATAGGTACGACTTTTGTACATTACTAAATTATGACGTTAGATGTTAGCTCAACAAATAGTTCTCTAGTTTTGACTTCCAGAAAAGTCTCACGAAACCCCTGGGATGGACTCACAACCCCCTGGGGGTTTATGCACCCCAGTTAGGGAACCCCTGCTATACCCCCTTTACATAAACACAATCATGATCCACTTTAATATAGTTTCTCATCCTAGAACCATTGTCCCAGCTCCTCACTAATCCATCTTACTCTATCACACTTGTACACCCTAATGTGGTCTTTAACGTCAACCTCAATTATCAAGCATCATCAATACCTTTCATTCTTTCATTCTTTCTTCTCTTTCATCCATTTCCTGCTACTCCCATTGAGATTAACATTTGCCACAGCTATTTCAAATCACAATTCTGTAATAAAAAGGCACCCAACCAGCCATCTGAGTCAATATTTTTTAATAGAAAATCTAGCATGAATGTCTTTATTGTGGTTTCAACTGTCCCTTGTTATTAACTTCAAACATGAATCTAAGGGCCAGCTCACATCTGCTTTTCCTCTAAACCACATTAACCATAATCACTTTAACAGTCTGATTTCTTTCTCACTCTCTATTTCACCTTTTTTTCCCTCTTTCTCCCTTCTTTAGTCAAATTCTATTGAAGCTTAGGTGGTCTTTGGTGAATTCATGGACTCTTTTTTGCCACAAAACACCTGCCAAACTTCTCACCAGAATTCTCTAAAGTTCTTGAACTTTGTAACTGCACATAACATGATATATTTTTATTTTGTCTTTCCCCCATAATTTTTTTTGTTAGGGTGATTCCATTATCGGATATATTTTATGCTTTTGAATTCTTGATACAAAATCTTGAACTTATATATTAAGCTGGTACCATTTCTTTTCTTTCTAACATAGTCCTATTAAAAGATTCAGATATTCCTGTCATGTATAATTATGGTTTTTTCTTGGAATATAATTTAAAACATACCTTTCATTTCAAAGGACCACCCCCGAAGAGGGAAACATTTTCGAATTTTTAAATTCATATGCCACTCCTGCCCTTAAGATACTGAACCATGAATGTCTCATAAGATCAGAAAAACTTAATAAAGGGTTTTTGACCCGAATTTTCTTATGAACAGGTCTTTGTGCCAAGTGCAACATGTCGCAGGGGCTTCAAAGGCGTTCTGCCTAATCTGAATATTCAAACATCATCTCGCCCCGTCGATATGCTAATACGACACGAAGGGACACCTGTATGTGGGGGAACGGGGAAGGGGGTGTACCTTAAGAAAGGATTGCAAATATTTTGGTACAGGCATTCTACCAAATATGTGTTACTACTTATAGTAGAGCCCATAAAAAGCTACCTTAATATCCTCTTTCCTCTCCCAATCATATACACACACTTCAGCTCCTGCAGCCATTTAATTAAGGTTTTCATATCAGTATGGATATCTACAGAGTAGATAACTCATAACTTGTTGATCGGGATAAGGAAAGCATAACTGTTAGCAGTCCATGTGCTGCATGAAAGTTCTTTCTGATTTCTACAGAGGTTTACATCTTGAACATAGGCGAAGGAGGCGGGGGGGGGGGATGTGTTTTTCAATCATTATTATCATCATTATTGTAACGACTTCTCCAAAAATTTTGGTGAAAATTCGGGCGATATGCTGATAATTTTTCGGGCACCTACTGAAAGAAAAATAATTTGCAATGTGTTTTTCAATTATTATTATCATCATTATTGTAACGACTTCTCCAATAATTATAACGAATATGGAAGGGTAATAACACCGCAAATGATTGTATGTTATTGGCATGCGATGTAATACCTGATGGATGCCTATATGATATGCACTTTAAGATGGTTATTTTTCGGGCAAGTCGTTACAGCCCCCCCCTCCCAACTCAAATTGGGCACCTACGCCTATGATCTTGAACCAAATAATTAGCCTTCTGAGTTTCTATTGAACCGGGTGGGGGGGGCATTGGCGGAGGGTCCATACAGTCAGGGGGGGCAGATGCCCCCCCTGACGGACTCAAATGGACTGCTGGCGCCCTTTCAGCTCTTTACCACTTTTTACTTATTCTAGATTATTGACTTTTTTATTGCGCTCTCATCTACTTATTGACATTTGTCACATTTTGTTGGTGTAATTTGGCGATGACACCTATTTATTCTTCGTTTATCTGCAAATTAGCCAGGCCGGAAAGGGTCATTTCCCGCGATCTAGGGAGTATCTTTACTCAAAAATTTTCTGTACGCTACGCGCCAACCAGTGGTGGCTCTCCGCTTAGATAGTGTCGAAAGCGCCCCTACAGACCATTCTCGCCCCCCCTGACCAATACCCCTAGCTCAGCCACTGGGGGGGGGGGTGCCAAAGGAGGGGAAAGGGTTGCACCATACTATATGATACTGTTATTAAAAAAAAAAATGTGTGATTTACAGTTTCTCAGATGCAACCTAATTAACAGTAAAACAAATGTTATTGTTTCATGCCACATCTCAATTTAACAGCAAAAACCAATTTCATTCTGAATTTGACAGCTCTAGCCAACCTATAGCTTTATCAATTTATGCTGCTGACTGTCTATATGTGTGCATGTGTCTTATTAAAGTCTGCATCATAGTCCAAAACAGTGGACGGGGGGGGGGGTAACTCTTGGTACAAACAAAGAACAGTTTCATTTCCCTTAGTTATAATGAAACCTGTCAAATATGTACCTGTGCTTGGGACGGACAATTCTTGACAACCTCCCTCATGTATCCCAGCCCAAACAAAATATATTTTGATATACAACCTGTTTCTATTATCACAGATCATATTTTATATATTTACTCTCATGACCCGAAAACAACCATTGGCTGTCAACTCTGATGAACCTCTCACTACCTCATGGTCTGGTCAATTTGAAATCCACACCCCAGAGAGACCTCCATATTGATGGTGATTTGACATGGGTACAAATAAAGAATTGGGTTTTGAAAAGATATAATACAAATATTAAAAGATATTACCTAAACTGATCAAAAATCTCACTTCCTTAATGCATCCCATGGGTATATAAAGCCACCTGATAGTCAAACAGGTTTCCTCCCCCATCTTGTGATGTATATTATACATTTGACATTTAGTCTGAAACTATCCCTCAAATCTCCAAATTACAAGTTGTTTTGTTAAATTGTCATTTATCAAATGTTGAAGTTTGCTTGGCTTTGTGAAACAGAAACAGTCCTGTGTGGTATCCTATTATTTTACTGAATTCAAAATACTTTCAGTAACAATTGACTGTAGCTGCTGGTGTCTTGATAGCTAGATTTTATCTAGATTCAAACACCATTTATATACTGGTGTTGAAATTTCAGAAGTGTAAAGTTAAAGAAGTATAAATTTTCCTTGTAAAATCCATGATTATAGAAGAGACCAAGGAAGTGGAAGGGGGGGGAGGGGGATTCAATGGGGAAAGTTATGAGATTGCCCAATCTAAAAGATACCGGTAATAAAATAGGAACTCTTCTCCCCCATCAAGTGGAGTTTTTCTTTGTTGGGGAGGGGGAAGTGCTTGAATTGAGGGCAGCAGATACAAGAAGGTGCAATAAATTGGTAATTAGCCTCAAATGTTTACAATGACAATAGCTTCAGTCTTGATTCTAATGCATAGAGATAAGGTATATTAGACTGAACGCTGATTTCTCTTTTCGAAAGCAACAGATTTTCACATTATTTTAAACTTCTCTTCAATGGCATTAATAAAAGTAAAAACGGTTTCCAGGCCAAGTGAATTTAATTGTGAGAGAAATAACGTTGCAAATTACAACAACAAAAAAAAAGCTGTTAATTATACCGTTTTGCTTCAAAAGAGCCAAACAATTTGATTTTTATACTTTAATTGTACTACTTCAGTAGATAGAACTACACACGGCCTACATAAAAAATATGTACTGTGTAAAACAATTAGGGTTCGCAATTTATGCCTTTCAAGACCGCAGATTATAAACTTATTATCAAAAATATGGTTCCATCGTAAAACCTAAATGCAGTGTTACCTATTGTAATGACCAAAATTAAACAAAAAATTCACTAAAAGAATCACCAAGGATAGTTTTGCACTAAACATGCCACCATTTTGCAAAGTAATAAAATCCCTGCAAATCATGTACAAATTTTCACACTTACAACATTCCCAACTGTCCATGAAGTTGTAATTCACGTAACTATTAAGGACAACACATGCAATGAGCACTACATCCTTTCTGCATGACACTGTTGTCATAGAAGTCACTTATGTGACATTGAAAAACTATGTAGCCTTATCACAAACATGGCACTAAAGTCGGCCAATGGTAGGATTAAGCATTTTTATGGAAATTAGAAAAATTGGAGAAAATGTTTTCGTTTTGGTTCTGGTAAACACAAGAGGTAGTAAAAATGTTCAGCTAGTATACCCTAATGTCTTTTCTACATGAAATCAGATATATTCAACCCACGATATCACCTTTTAATATTTCTGCCAGAAATGGCTCCGTTTGATGACAGTTTTTATAAGACTTGCAGCCTAAGTGCTGAACGTAGAGTAATGAATCAAACGACAGAAGTAGCGGGAAGGATAGGCTTGTGTTTAACAAACAATAATATGCTAGCACACATTTTCATGCATTTAAATTTGAATAATATTCCTCTATTATAAAAATAAGAATCCTACTGCAAAATAATGCAATGGATTTTACCTATAATCATCACATGAAATGTCAGCAATGTTCTGTGATGTAAATTGTGACAGAGAGGCTTTAACGTTATGATGTGCCCACAGTCATGTTAACGCGAACCGTGAATACAATGTCCATCTGCATGCATCATCATCAGATATCATCAGCATGTCTGGAACCGATCTATCATACCTTTGTGACAGTAATGTAATTTTAGATTCTTCACATTCATGCTCACCTCACCACAGCGGTTGTATAACATGAAATTACAACCTTGGCATAACAGGAAACCTATCAGTTTCTCGAGACCAGGTAAGTGAACATAACAATGATACCGTTCAACTGCTAAAGTCAGACCTCATGAAAAAGGGATGTCATTTTACTACCTCAGAGGTGAGTCTCCCCTCTCCCCCTCCCCCCCCCCCAAGCATTCCACAGCCATATATGCCTAATAATTTCATCAGTCTGACAAGACATAGAAATGTTTTGGACAGGGTTTATATCACTGCCACCACTTAAGTTTCCCAAATGAAGAGTGAGAATACTCTATTTCCCTCCTGCCTCTTGGCATAACATATTTGATCTGTAATTACTGCCCATACGTTGAACAAAACAACAAAAGAACCATAAAACAAAAGAACAAAACAAAATAACAAAGAACAAAATCTTACCAAAAGTGTCATAACAAAGATAAGCTTGATCCAAATTCGAAAGTAATTTTAATTTTCGGTTGGTTAACTTATATTTTATATACCCCACTTGGTATCAAGGAAACTGGAAATTCATGAACATTTCATCAAATGTTATGCAATTATTGTCAAACAACATGGTCAAAACCTCAATGGCAATAATTGTGCAAAAATCCAACCAAAAGAGACTTTTCAGTCTTACCCTTGACCTTCCAATGACTGCCTCATCGTCATCGACCCACAGCCAACCTTTCCAGTCCTCTCTCTTGATTCTGACCCGGTGCCAATCGTCCAAACTGACGGGGGTCTTGGACTGAATCAGACCTGTACCCGACCCGCAGTTGAACCTGAAAAAACAGACCATCAAAATAATGGATTAAAATTTAAACGAGCATCACCGACTCGAATTAAAAATATTCAACGTCACTGTGAACAAGATTCACCAATGGGAATGAATCCGATTCCTTCCAGTACGCGTACTTAAATCTCAAAGGGATCAAAATGATAAAACCTGAATTAAAATAAAAAATTTGAAGGAGATTAATACTGCCGAAATCATGCACTCAATATATCCCTTTATAATTGACAAAATTAAGCTCCAGTGAAAGTTGTCCTTTTTGTTTGTGACGAAATATTGAGGACTAATTGAGCAGAACCAAAATAGCTTGTTGCTCATGAACTTGTATTTATAGTGAAAATATCAATCTATTATGGTTTCTTATTTTGATTATTTGTCATCTAATTTTAGTGGTCACTTTTATACAACTTTGACAAATTTTTGACAATTTTTTACAAATAACTGAATAGCTTTTCTAATTTGCCACGCACCAACCTAAAAGGCCGCATTTATAAGCATAGCTGGGAAAGGACGAAGTAAGAAAAGGGGATTATCTTTAGCGCTTTCGGAATCTTCGCTACACGAAATAATTTGCAACGAATATCTCCAATCATGGATTACTGGATCATCGATCCTACATTGGATTCTTTACTCCCTGCGGAATATACTTTTAAGATTGAGTTCATCTCCTTGTTATTCTCCCATCCCCGATGGTATTCTTCTGTACCCATGGGAGATTCTTAACTCCCCATGGCCTTCACCATGACCTTTTTCAATCACCATGGGGCAGACTTGTTACTATAGTCATTTCATTTTGAAATCAAGTCATTCATAATTACCAGTGATTTTTGCCCTGATTCCAGTTGTTTAAGATATTGAATGGACTCATTATGTTATCTCCCTTACAGTATCAGATCCACCTTGTGCTCTACAAAATGTGAATGGAGCTTATTAGAAAGAGTTTGTAAAAAGTAACTACTCCACCTCTGTTAAACACTACCTTCTAGTGCAAGGATAATTCACATTAACCTTGGCTTATCCCATTCTCACAGGCCAATAGTATAAACTCAATCCAAAGAAAAGTACGTCACAGCAATATCCAAGAGGACACAATTCATGGTGGAATAACACAGGTATTGCCTAGGTTGTCAAATATGTGTTTGCTAAAGGAAACTGGAGAGGGAAAAGCCAACTTTGTTCTAGAATTTAACAGGAAGTAAAGCGATTAGATAAAATTTTTACCTTCTTATTCAGGTCTGAAATGAAAGCAAAGTTTGATCAGCAAACGACCAGTGGGCTCCATTTTGCTCTACAGTGTGCTTGGTACAATTCCCTACTGCTTATGCACATTTTCATTTTATTGTTTTTAACAGGGGGGGGGGGGGGTT
>JAIPMN010013978.1:0-14199 GCA_020650975.1 Apostichopus californicus | reverse complement strand
CATATGGTGATGATGTGGTGGTGGTGGTGGTCGTGATGGTGTTCGGTGATGGTTGGATCATATGGTGATGATTATGATGATGGTGATGATGATGATGGTGGTGATGGTGATGATGATGATGATGGTGATGATGATGATGGTGATGATGGTGATGGTGATGGTGATGGTGGTGGTGGTGGTGGTAGTAGTTGGGTTGGTGGTGATGGTGATGGTGGTGATCAATATGGTGTTGATGATTGTGATTGTGTGGATGATGGTGTTGATTTTGGTGTTGATAGTGATATTGATGGTGCTGGTGGTCGTGATGAAGTTGGTTGTGATAGTGGTCATCTTGGAATCATATGGTGATGATGTGGTGGTGGTGGTGGTCGTGATGGTGTTCGGTGATGGTTGGATCATATGGTGATGATTATGATGATGGTGATGATGATGATGGTGGTGATGGTGGTGATGGTGATGATGGTGATGATGATGGTGGTGGTGGTAGTAGTTGTGATGGTGGTGATCAATATGGTGTTGATGATTGTGATTGTGTGGATGATGGTGTTGATGATGGTGTTGATAGTGACATTGATGGTGTTGGTGGTAGTTGGGTTGGTGGGTGATGGTGATGATGGTGATCAATATGGTGTTGATAATTGTGATGGTGTGGATGATGGTGTTGATGATGGTGTTGATGATGGTGTTGACTGTGATATTGATGGTGTTGGTGGTGGTAATGATGGTGGTTGTGATTGTGATGATCTTTGAATCGTATGGTGATGATGTGGTGGTGGTGTTGGTGATGGTGGTCGTGATGGTGATGGTTGGATCATATTGTGATGCTGGTGATGATTATTATGCTGGTGATGATGATAATGATGGTGGTGATGGTGATGATGGTGATGATGGTGATGATGATGTTGATGATGTTGATGCTGATGATAATCAATGCGGTAATGATGATGATGGTGATGGTGATGGTGATGGTGGTGGTAGTAGTAGTTGGGTTGGTAGTGACGGTGATGGTGGTGATCAATATGGTGTTGATGATTGTGATTGTGTGGATGATGGTGTTGATTTTGGTGTTGATAGTGATAATGATGGTGTTGGTGGTAGTTGGGTTGGTGGGTGATGGTGATGATGGTGATCAATATGGTGTTGATAATTGTGATGCTGTTGATGATGGTGTTGACGATGGTGTTGATAGTGATATTGATGGTGGTGGTGGTGGTAATGATGGTGGTTGTGATTGTGATGATCTTTGAATCGTATGGTGATGATGTGGTAGTGGTGGTGTTGGTGATGGTTATCGTGATGGTGATGGTTGGATCATATTGTGATGCTGGTAGTGATTATTATGCTGGTGATGATGATAATGATGGTGATGATGGTGATGATGATGATGTTGATGATGTTGGTGATGATGAAGATCAATGCGGTAATGATGATGATGGTGATGGTGATGGTGATGGTGATGGTGATGGTGATGGGGATGATGATAGTGATGATGGTGAGGATGATGATCATGATGATGTGTGATGGTGATGATGTTAATGTTGATGGTGATGGTGGTGGTGGTAGTTATGTTGGTGGTGATGTTAATGATGATGATTGTGATGGTGTTGGTGATAGTGTGGATGATGGTGTTGATGATGGTGTTGATAGTGATATTGATGGTGGTTGTGATTGTGATGATCTTGGAATCATATGGTGATGATGATGATGATGATGATGATGATGATGATGTGGTGGTGGTTGTGGTGGTCGTGATGGTAGTCGTGATGGTGATGGTTGGATCATATGGTGATGCTGGTGATGATTATGATACTGGTGATGATAAAAATGATGGTGGTGATGGTGATGATGTTAATGATGATGATGAAGATCAATGTGGTAATGATGATGGTGATGGTGATGGTGATTGCGATGATGATGATGATGGTGGTGATGATGGTAGTTATGTTGGTGGTGTTGGTGATGATGATGATGATTGCGATGGTGTTGATGATGGTGTTGATGATGATGTTGATGATGGTGGTGATGATGGTGTTGATAGTGATATTGATGGTGGTGGTCGTGATGATGGTGGTGGTTATGGTGATTATCATGATGATGATCGTGGAATCATATGGTGATGAAGATGATGGTGATGATGATGGTGGTGGTGATTGTGATTTTGGTGGTGATGGTGGTGATGTGATGGTGTGGTGATGTGATGAAGGTGATGAAGTTGCTGATGATGACGACGGTCTTAATGATGATGATGGTGAATATGATGATGGTGATTGTGATGACAATGGTGATGATTGTATTAATGATTTAGATGGTGGTGGTGGTGGTGGTGGTGGTGATGGCGATGGTGGTAATAATGGTGGTGGTAATGATGATGGTGATGGTGAGGGTGAATTATCCAAGTATCACATGACATAAAAGAACAATCAAACTAATGATGTTAGGTGTCGAACAGAAAGTGAAAGGGCGTATTTATAGTTATTAGTAAATTTGAATTATTTCGCAAGCATTGTCAAGCTGGTTATGATATGTGGTACATCGCCGTAGAGTAAATAAATGAAAAGCACTTCATTGATTGACATAATTTGAACAAGAAGCTAAGACACCTTGTAACTGGTAAATTGTGTAGTAGGGAATGGAGAGAAACACTGGTATCTCTTATTATATGATTAATTTTAAAGTTAATTCGAATCGAGCGTCTAATCACCAGCGAGTCTCTAATGTTGTGTCTTTGTTAGTCAAATGTTCTTTTTCTTTAATCATCAGGTTTAGGTACTGTCTGCTGCCTCCTTATACATCAATGCATGATTTGTTCAACTTGATATCAAAGAACGTTAAAGGTACAGTATCTTTAATTATTGATTGATTAGTTATTGATTGATGACTATCTCTTGCCTTCTTCTGTTCATATTGTTGTTTCATTTTCTTCTCGTAATTCAAGAACATTAAAGGTACAGTTGAGATCATGTTAATCCCGGCCAGAATAAGTCTATATCTTATATTGACACATGTGACGAAAGATATATAAGAAATGAGTGACAAAGCTGAAAAAGGGCTTTACAACAATTAAAATAAATCAGTTAAGTTTACTGTAATGTACTGAGCGTTCCGTACATTTACTTTCGTAAAGAAAAAAGGCAGAGATATCAAAGGATTACACACATCAATAAAGCCTCTAGACCCTGTACAGTACAATCAAATGGCTACTACATAGTATAACAGTGAGGGGAGCTTGAATATTAACATAAACGAGATTAGTATATTTCTCTCTCTTTCTCTCTGGAATAGGATTACATGATGACGTGTTGTGAATGCACCTTAAATCGTTGTGGAAATTTTGAACAGGAATGGAAAGTGTGGGTGGGGGGGGGGGTGGGGTCTGAGTGTAGTGAGTTGGTTAGAGTGAGGAATATATCACCAATGGCTGCATATGTTTAATATATTATAATGAATCTGATGCAAAAACTCCCAAAGTTACAACTGAAGACGTTCTAGACTAAATACGATAGGAACACATGCGGTGTGGTTTGAAGAAATTAAAATAACAACATAATATAATACAGAGTAAAAACGTGAAATAATTCTCTTAGCGGTAAAATAAAGGAAGCGGTACCACGAGTAGTGAACAAAGGTGAAAAGCGAACAAAAATCAAGTAAAATGTAGCTTGCTTATGTTTTCATTAGGATATTCCAGATATCATAGCGCTGATCAATTTACCGACATCTGTCTACAAAGGATCATGGATTGTATGCAACCTTCAGGCTTTAAGGACAAATGTTCAGGTTATATGATTGCTTTACAATCGTCAACTTGTTTTTTTTGTCATCTGCAATGTTTATGAGCAATGTCAGAAATGTCAGAGAGAGATCTGAAACATGAAGTTAGATTAAACACGACATTGCAGTTATCTGGATATCTGGAAAAGGAATTTAATAGACATAAATTCAAAACTTAAATTCAAATTACTGGAATACATACATTTACAGATATCTGCTATCTTAATTTCAATAACTGAAATAAATAACACAAGTAAAATACAGTAAAATACAGCTCTTTGTAAACTAGTGAAACTATATATAACAACATTTGAAGACCTCAATGCAATTGAGATAATAGACATGAGATTTTGCACAATGCAATGAAAGGAGCAAGCCTTTGCACATTCAGTGACTGAGGGCGCTCTGACTCTCTACTAATCGAGACAGAAAACTGTTTTAAAATGTGTCACAAAATTACATAACCTAACTTTCATTTTGAAAAATGTTCAGGGAATAGGGGAGGTGGCGTTTTATTAGTTTTGAATACATATTTTAAGTAATCTGTGTAAGGTTTGGTATACATTACATTGCAAACGCACATGGAATGTTTTAAAAGAACATTGCACACAATTTATGTTTGCTTTATGATACAAAAATATATCTAATTCATATACATTAGAGGAAAGATGCTGAAAATTTGCGATTATGTTTTAACAGTCTTCTACATTCTCGAATGATGGCAACTTGACCCTTCTACTTTAAACATATTTTAGTGTTGGGATGCAACCAGACAGTTAATAGATATATTTATGTGATATAATTATGTTAGTATCACACATTTAGCTTTGGGAAAAACACTGAGACAAACTGATTGCTCCCCTTAGTCTTTCTTCTCGTACGTTTCTTCAATCTTCAAGTAACCAGTCTTGTATTCAGACGAAACAAAATGGACTTAAACAATGAAAGAAAACTATTAAATTAGTTTCACTGACCGGTCTGATAAGCATACTGTATGAACTATGAATTACTCAGTTTGAAGTGTTACCATTTGAATGAAAACTAAACGGAATTAAACTGTTTACTGTGTATGTCTCATTAACTAAATCTATGAAAGTTTGACCTGATGCAAACATAGATTATAACATTGATTTCCGTTCTATCTTTTATTATCATGTTTGTTTGTTGATGCTTATTACTTACCCTAACCCTGCTTTGTTTTCATTTATATTTTAGTTTTCTGGAGGCCTTATGGATTCAGCGAAGGGTACTACATACTAAATCTCCAGTCTGGTCGTTGGAAGCTGACATCTGGACGTTCTATACTCTTCCCGGTGATTATCTCTTATTGTATATTTTAATAGGAACCCTTGATGGTTCAACTCACTAAAAGAAACCCACCGAATGGAAGTTTAGTTTGAAACAATGCTGAACATTTAGACAAGAATATTTGTTTGCACCCACTAAACTATATAATGGCGGAAACATCTCAGATTTGTTTGTGCTCTGACATTTCAGTGCGCAGAAGTAACATCAAGTTAATACATAATAAAACATGTCAATTAACTTCACTGTGTGTTATGTGATCCGTGACAGGTAAAGGGGCTATGAAGTATACGAACGTGTGGTCATAGATAAACAGTACCGTTTTACAATGCTTTTGAAAGGGCGGTAAAATATGTGGTTGTATCTGATGATTATGATGTTGGTGATGGTGGTGGTGATGATGGTAGTGATGATGATGGTGATGATGGTAGTGATGGTTGTGATGGTGGTGGTTGTGGCGGTGATGATGGTGATGAAGATTTTGATGAAGATGGTGATGAAGATGGTGATGATGATGACGGTCGCGATGATTATGATGGTAATGATAATGATGGTGATGATTGTGATGAAGATAATGGAAATGGTGATGATGATGACGATGGCGATGGCGATGGCGATAATGATGGTGATGATGATGATGATAATGATAATGATAATGATGGTGATGATTGTGATGAAGATAATGGAGATGGTGATGATGATGACGATGGTCACATAGATGTATAGAATGGAGGTTATGACGATGACGATGATGGTGTTGGTGATGGTGTTAAATATCATGATGGTAATCGTGATGATGGTTGGATCATATGGTGATGCTGGTGATGATGGTGATAATGAAATTTATAGTGATCATGGTGATGATGGTGATGATCATGACCATGATCATGGTAGTAATGATTATTTTTGTGGTGTTGGTGAAGGTGTTGGTGATTATGATGGTGGTGATGAAGTTGGTGATGATGGTGGTGATGGTGGTGTTGGTGATGTTGATGGTGATGATGGTGATGGTGGTGGTCATTATGGTGATGATGATTGTGATGATGATGGTGGTGGTGATGATGATGTTGGTGGAGATGACTGTTATGATGTTGATGATGATAATGATCGCAATGATTGTGTCAGTTATGATGGTGATGATGGCGATGATGATGATGATGGTAATGATGGTGGTGATGATGGTGGTGGTGATAATGGTGGTGGTGATGGTGTCATGGTGATGATGATCATGGTGGTAATGATGACCATGGTGATGATGATGGTGATGGTGATGATGATAATGATGGTGATGAATGTGATGAAGATGGTGATGATGACGACGATCGTAATGATGATGATGATGGTGATGATGATAATGATGGTGATGATTGTGATGAAGATAATGATGATGGTGATGATGATAATGATAATGATGGTGATGATTGTGATGAAGATAATGGAGATGGTGATGATGATGATGGTGTTGGTGATGGTGTTAAATATCATGATGGTAATCGTGATGATGGATGGATCATATGGTGATGCTGGTGATGATGATGGTTTTAATGAAAGTGGTGATGATGGTTATAATCATGATCATGATCATGGTGGTAATATTTATTTTTATGGTGATGGTGATGGTGAAGGTGTTGGTGATGGTGGTGGTGATAGTGGTGTTGGTGATGTTGGTGGTGATGGTGGTGATGATGGTGGTGATGATGGTGGTTATTATTGTAATGATGATTGTGATGATGATGGTAATGATGTTGGTGATGATGATGTTGGTGGTGATGACTGTTATGATGTTGATGATCATAATGATCGCAATGATTGTGTTAGTTATGATGGTGATGACGGCGATGATGGTGGTGATGATGGTGGTGATGATGCTTATGATGGTGATTATGATGATGCCGGTGACGGTGGTGGTGGTGGCGGTGGTGTTGATGATGATGAATGTGACAGTGATAGTGATGATGGTTATGATGATGATGGTGCTAATGGTGATGAATGTGATAGTGATAGTGATGATGATGGTGGTGATGTTGATGATGAAGATGATGATGGAGATGGTGATGATGATGATGATGGTGATGATGGTAATGATGATGATGATGATGATGATGATGATGATGATGATGATGATGATGATGATGATGATGATGATGATGATGATGATGATGATGATGATGATGATGATGATGATAAAGATGATGATGATAAAGATGATGATGATAAAGATGATGATGATGATGATCATGATGATGATGATCATGGTGGTAATGGTGGTGATGGTGTTGGTGATGGTGATAATGATGGTGATTATTACGATGACGTTGGGGTGGTGATGATGGTGATGGTGATAGTTATAATGATAATGATGGTGACGGTGATGGTTATCGTGATGGTGGTGGTGGTGGTGATGGTGGTGGTGAAGTTGAGGTTGGTGGTGGTGAGTGTGATAACGGCGGTGGTAATGGTGAAGGTGATGATTGTGGTAGTTATTGTGATAATGGTGATGGGAATGGTGATGGGAATGGTTATGTTGTTGATGGTGGGGGTGATGATATTTCTGGTGGTGATGTTGTTGGTGGTGATGATACTGATGGTGATTTTGTTGGTGCATGGTGATGATAATTGTGTTGATGATGGTGATTATGTTGATGGTGATGATTGTGGTATTTGTGAAGGTAATGTTAACAATCATGATGAATATCAGATGATCATTGTGGAATCTTATGGTGATGGTGATGACTGTGGTTACGTTGATGATGATGATGATGATGATGATGATGATGATGATGATGATGATGATGATGATGATGATGATGATGATGATGATGATGATGATGATGATGATGATGATGATGGTGATTGTGTTGACGGTGATGGTGATGTTGATGATCGTGATGATAGTGATAGTTAGGTGATGATGTTGGTGATTATGGTTATGGTGTTGATAATGATCATGATAATGATGATGGTGGTTGTGATGATGTTGGTAGTAATGGTGATGGTGATGATGTAGATGGTGGTAATAATGGTGATGGTGATGATGGTTGTGATGGTGATTATGATGATGGTGATGATTATAATGGTGATGATGGTGTTAAAAATTATGGTGATGATGGTGATGATGATTGTAAATCACGATGATGGTGATGGTGAAGGGGATGATTTGGTGGTGATGGTCTTAAGGATCTTGTTGCTAATGATGGTGAGGATGATGATTTCGTGATGATGGTGTTAAAAATTGATGATGGTGATGATGGTGATGGTGATAATGGTTTTGATGATGGTGATTGTGATGATGATGATGATGATGATGATGATGATGATGATGATGATGATGATGATGATGATGATGATGATGATGATCATGGTGGTAATGGTGGTGATGGTGTTGGTGATGGTGGTGATGATGGTGGTGATGATGTTGGTGATGATGATGATGGTGATGGTGTTAAAAATTATGGTGATGATGGGGAAGATGATTGTAAATACCGATGATGGTGGTGGTGAAGGGGATGATTTGGTGGTGATGGTCTGAAGGATCTTGTTGCTAATGATGGTGAGGATGATGATTTCGATGATGGTGATGATGGTGATAATGGTGATAATGGTGTTGATGATGGTGATTGTGATGATGGTAATGATAATGATCATGGTGGTAATGGTGATGATGTTGGTGATGGTGGTGATGATGGTGGTGATGATGTTGGTGATTATGGTGGTGGTGGTGATGATGATGATGGTGGTGATGGTGATGGTGGTGGTGGTGGTGACGGATGTGATGAGAGTGGTGGTGATGATGCTGGTGATGATGATGATGGTGATGTTAATACTCATGTTGCTTATCATCATGATAATGATGGGATCATATGTGATGACGATGATGATGATGTAACTGATCATGATGCATATGATGATGATCATGGGATCACAAGGTGTTGATGATGATGATGATGACAACGATTGTGGTAGGTGATGATGGTGATGGAATTAATGTAAAAGTATTGATGGTGGTGGTGTTGGTGAGGAGGAGCAGGAGAAGGACAAGAAACTGTTCCTACTTGCTATGGTATAGCTAACGATATATTTCATTTTTCTCAAACTTATACAGTTGCTTATTTCGCTATCAATATCTATATTATTTCTACTGGACAACTCTATCATTTTACTGGGAAAATATTTAAAAGTTTCTTGTATTTGTTCTCATCTCCATTTATATGACCTTATTTACAGACGAAATCCATTGGAGCTGAATTGACAGAAGCAGAATATCGTCAAGAGGTAATGTTATGCAAATAGTGAATATGATACTTCATTTAGTAAATCGGTCAGTATGATACATACATATACATGTGTACAGTGAGATACCTGTGTCATTCCAGATTTAATAGCCACACATAAAATCAATTAAAGCCGTAGCACATGTTCCATAGTAAACTTTTTACATGTAGGCGTTGGTACATGTTCAACAAGATCTGGTGGATTAACACGACGTCTATACGGTATCACATAATCAAATACGTCTTATTAATAAATAAAAGTAAGAACAAAATATATAAACAAAATCCCTTAAAATTCGAAGTTTTCTGTTTTCAATTTACGTTTTGGTTACTTGCTTTAGGCAGAAAAATAAAATATGCAGACACTTTGAGTGGGTGTGTGAAATGTTATTTAAGAAGCAAAGAACAGCTGGGAGTGGTTTTCCTCTGCTTCTTTTGTTTTTTGGGCAATCCATTACAATCTTGAATATTTATTTATTGTTGTCAGAAAGTAATCAAATTTATTTAACATCAAAGAATTATAATGCACAAACGATGGATTTAAACGTTGAAATGAAAAACTGTACCGAGGAACTGAACTGATCATTCATTTTGCCTTAGTGGTGTGATTCAAATATTTTGTATCAGACTTTGAAGCTAAATATCTTAAATATGAACATCTGAAACAGTACTAGCTCTAAACTGTCCCTCTTTCGTACAACTATGAGATATCGACATTTTAATTATATTTTAATTCATTATATTGAAGTTTTTTTTTATGCACATTGTAGGATGGATAGGGTGGTATGTGAATAGTAAAATCTGAATGTGGGTATATCATTATTGTTGACTGTAAACATTATTAAGTCTAGGTTAACAATTCTATAGTCGTATCATAATGTTGGTGGAAGACTGGCAGGTAAAATAAGCAGCGGACCAGTGAAATATTAAGTTTAATTTAATTGTTTGAGGTTTCTTATCTTGGTATCAAAATGTGGCTATTTGTGACAGCGGACTATATTATACAGTTTATATAAATGAGATGGTTTAGTTCGAGAGGTTTGTATGCCTAATTTTTGTGTGATTACAAACTACCTTATATTAGTTAAAGACTAATTATGGTGATAGGAAGTCGATTCAAAATTGATGCTATTCATTATATGTATATATTAGTTTATGTGTTGTGAGAGAAAAAGTCTCAGTTAAACAGAGGCGTTGCATTCATCGCTTAGAGCAGTCTTGGGATAAATATAATTTCTGCTGGCGGGGAGGAGTGACGGCGAGGGCATTTGAATGTGTTATCTCATTTTTACCTTGTTTTATATCTTTTTGGATTTTCTTCAGGTGAAAAGCTTCCGTCATCGCTACAGGTAAGGAAATAGTACTAATAGGGAGCAAGTTCAAAACACTACAAACAAACATAAAAATGGAAAGGTTTTGTTTCATCCAAACATAGAACGTATCATTACATCCACAGCATTGTATCTAAATAATTACAATGTCACTCGTGTGAAACTGTTGTATATCTAAGTAAATGTCAAGGTTTACAAGGTTAACTAATGTTTATGCAAATTTGAAATGGTGACTCTGAATATTGTTAATGACATCTCAGTGGATCACTATTGTTATTTGAGACAATGATAAACATGCGATAACCCTTTAGACCAATCAATTAAAATTGAGATACTGATTTCTTTACTGTTTAGACACATTGCTGTAGTTGCGTATGCCATTTTATTTAAGTTTATTTGTTAAGTTTAGATCATAGCAATCATCAACTTTAATATTTTCCATTTGATGAAATTACTTCAACCATTGCAATTAAAAGTTGCTATATCTAAGAACGTTAGAAAAACCTTCATCATTGTAGTTTTTGCTACTATTCCTTAGATTGATTTCAATAACACTTATTTTACTGCTCTAATGAGAAATCCAGGTGTAACGGCAAGGTCATTTACAATTATGAAGAATTTTAGGTTGTAAAAAAATAGCAATGACAAATTACAGCATGAAAGTAAAAGGGGTTGTTTTAGTCTGTTTCTGCAATGTTGTAGCCTGTATATTTTATTTTTAGTTTTAAAAGAATGTCAGAAAGGGTACGGCATGTCATGTATATAACTTACGAACGTTTTGGTCGATCATAGGTTTTTTATAAAGCTTCCTTATCAACGAGGCTAACATAGACCAGACTAACTTACAATGTGTAAAATTATTGTACATAAATTAAAACACAGAATTGATACCCAAATGAGAATTCGATACCCCTCTCATTTGACCACTCCACGGAGGACAAAACAGTAATGTATCATTCGGCTACTCGTGACAGCTTCAATCTGAAACTCATTAATGCTTCTTAAGAGATTGATTTGAATATGTTTACCTTTTCAAAGCCACTGTGGTTCTAAGTTCCATTTACCATGTAGCTGCCAGTTGCAGAAAACGTAGAATAAATATTAATTCACTCACTGGTAATAAACAACTCGGAAAGCAAAAACACATATCTGATATGATCGTAAAATATCAATCTATTTTATATATTAACTTAGAAGTGCTGGTGACTATTTTATGTACTATAAATGATATAAGAGTGTTTATATATGTCAGTTATCATGTTGCACTAGTTGATCTTACTTTATTCTATACAGAGATTTCCCATGGCAGCAGACCTGGATAGTCTCGAGAGGAAACCGAAATCTTGAAACATAATAAGAAGATTACGATACGTTGTAAAGTTCAGAGGACATTGATGTTAATAATAACTCAGGTGTCACCAAAAAAAAGTTCAGTTTTCTACCACATTACTTCATTACAGAAAGCTTCAGTGGCGTGCATAAGATATCAAAGGTGGGGGATAAAATGTTTCTCGTGTATGGGGTTGAGGTCCTTGTCCCTGAAAAGCAACCAATATAGGCATTAATACCAAATCATTGGAACACTAATTAGGTATGTCGTACATTCTTGTGTAAAGGTCTTCTTATTTTGTATTACAATTCAATGAAGTGAATTGTTTATTTGTTGGAACAGACGCATTTAAAAATGCACTGATAACCAAACGCTGCTAGTCCAGTTGGCGTTGTTAAACTACTGTTATATTATGATTTGACGAAACTCAAACATCAGAGTGTCATCACACAAAGAAAACTGGACTACTAGTCTAGCCGACAAACCATTAATTATGCTGTCAGTAGAAGTATCACACATTTTAAGAGAAGAAATCTTGTTTTGTAGCAAGTAACACGCTTTAAATAACAAAGAGAACTACTTTAATGTGAAACATGTTATTTTGTTAAAATATGGCATAATATTTAGTTTGGATGAGTGATAATTTAGAATTTATAAAACTGGATTAACAAAAGGAACAGTAGTTCCAAAAGAAGGTTGACGTCATCATCATATTATTGTCAACAGAACATTAATACATCAGTGTATAACATCCCGCATCAGAGATGATATAATGTAATACTTGTATCACTTTCTATGTGGTACAGTTCTTAACACCTGAATGAGAATCAAATAAATATTCTTGTAAATAACATGTAAGAACATTTATTTCATTCATATTAAAAAATAATCATGGTTATACCTCAGCTATAGAACAATCCATATATATTATAGTGATAAACCCTCATATGTTCTTTTTTAATTCTTACCTGTTTTTATTAGTTTCATTATCGATGCTATTCTTATTTATGAAGTTTTGCCTTTTTCCAAAAGAAAACTAGAAATGTACACCATGAATTTATCCTTTGTCACAGTCATTGTATGGTAATACAAATGTATTCAAAATCCTTCATTATGTAGGTACGCTATTTGGAACGGCATCGGCTGAGTTATTTGCTTTTTATTGGTTGTTGATTATAACCTGATATAATAACAATTATTGTGTTAATATCTTTAGGGATATCTAACTAACCATATATTAACAATAAAGTTTGTCACTTTTCAAATGTATTGGCCTTTTAAAATTACGACTTTAAGATAAAATCACATAAACTTTTTTGAGAACCAGTTTGAGGTAAATATGCAGGTCTACCTTGATTATGAAGTGAAGTATCCTTCAATTGTAAAATCCTACTTAGTAAATTGCTTCTGCAACGTATTTAAGCAGTGAGAAATCGTTCATTTTGTTCACAATCTGATATCGTTGTGGAGAAGAATAAATAGATTCGTTTAGGAAGCATTTTTACATTTCTTAAATAAAATAATGTACGCTAACGTCAACAATAAACAACAACATTGGAACAAGGGAACATAAATTCTGTATTTTTTTGGGGTGTATAATTCTACCTGTTTAACGGAAATATGCATTAACGTCCACGCATGCGCTAAGTGAAGGAAACGTTTCCTTCTTAAAAAAAGGTTTATTTTCAACCTTAACAGGTGTAAACCTTTCAATTTCTGGAAATGTATGGCTAACTCATAGATAAAGCAGATGGGACAGCTATGTTAACTGAAAAAGACTCAAAACTGATATTTCTTGTTCATAGTATGGTGGCTTTATTATAATGTTATATTGGTTCACTGGGTTGCATATATTTGAGATGACCTATTTCTCAGTTGACTATGTGACAGACAGTCCACAGCATTCAGCTGATGCTGGTGTCCTTTAATTATTTTATATGACCGTAGGGATATGGGTCAATGAATCTAAAATGAATCAACTACAGGTTATGTGGGTAGTGAATTTGCACGTGAAGAGAAAGCATAGTTTTGACGGATTCTTCAGCAAACAACTCTTCCTAATAGTAGACGTATATATTATATTGTCCACCAATACTTCTCAGCATCATTATGTCATTCCACAACAACATGAAGGGCACTGTGAGCTTTGATGGTGATACATCCACACCCTTCAAGATCTCCAGTGGTGTCA
>JAIPMN010013977.1:0-20826 GCA_020650975.1 Apostichopus californicus | reverse complement strand
CTTGTAGTTCCTTCCCATGTGGGTTTAGTGGTATTTGTGAAGTGGATGAAGGCAGCTGTGAGAACTTCACATGTACCTGTCAAGGGTGTTCAACTGGACCAATGTGTGAGATAGGTAAGTTAAGTTTTACAAGAAGATATCAGGTATTAACATTCAGCAATGTCGTCCATATTGAGATCTATATTTAATCCTTTGCTGACTGTGGAAAAGTTTAATGTGACTTTTAATATCATAAAATTCTTTATGACTCATACTTTCTATAATTCATGTCTCACATGTTCATACAAGCAAAGAATTTGTTGCCTTGATTGACTTTGAACTCTCTCAATTATATAAATTTGAAAACAAGTTTTAAATTTTTAAAATCATATTTTTGTGGTATTCTTTCTTCTAGAGTCAGAAATAGCAATAAGCCCCAGTCATGCATACATTTTAGCACCATGACAATAGTTAGAAGTTGAGGGGGTGGGAGGGACAGATGGGGGGGGGGCACTGCTGGTTTCACAAGATAATGAACTCTATTGTTTGATATTAATTCAGCCTTACTGCAGGGTATTTTACAGCAACTTCTGTTTTATACTTCTTTACTCTTATCAGAAAGGTCTCTGATTAGTATTATAGACAATAAGAATGTGTCTTTTCCTTTCTGTTTTCAGTCATGGACCCCTGCAGACCAAATCCATGTAGTAATGGAGCTTTCTGCCAAACAGCGGGCTGTGATGACTTTGAATGCACCTGTGTTGGCTGTTTCAATGGAACCACTTGTGACAATGGTAATTTTGTTTTAGTTTACTGATTTTTAAAAGTATTTTTATTTATTTAAAGAAAAGGAAAAGAGGTGTTAGTCTGGCAGACATTTAGCCTATTTTATAGATATCTTTCAACTTTTACTTTGTCATATCATTGTATTTGGTAGATATTTGCCTTCACCGGAGTACAATTTTTTACTCCCACATTTCATTCTCGTGACTGATCAACATTTTGTAAAACAAAAAGGATCTTGACCAAAGATCTTGAGGTAAATATTTCAGGCGATTATTATTTTAGGATAGAAGCTGTTAGCTTGTATTTTTTTATGTGTTTCTACATTTTTCCAAACAAGAAAAAATAAAATCTTCTGAAATATGCTCTGCACACTGATTATAATATCAAGGAATCATGATTATAAATATACAGATTTTAACTGCCAGTAAAAGGTAAACTTTTCAAAATATTTCATTTTCTTTGTTATAATTTTCAGAAATCAGTCCATGTCTTTCACAACCTTGTTCTAATGGTGGACAGTGCATTCCTGTTCCTGGCTCTTGTAGTGACTTTACATGTCAGTGTGATGGTTGCTTCTCTGGGGACACTTGTCAAATTGGTAAGCTAAACATCTAAATTATCCATGAAAAATACTCCTGACCTAGGAAATTATAAAAACAAGTTTCAAAAGAGTAAAGATATTATTATTGTCTACTATGGGCTTTAATTACTAACTATGTTGCTGTTTGTATGTTTGTGGTATGTGATCCCTTTCATAACCATTTCTACGCTGGAGTGCCAATCAGAAGCCACATGCAGTACCTTGGACACTGTGTAAACATGGATCACACCATATATACATATATAGTAGTAAACTTGACACTTGATTTTAACTATCAATTTGTCAGCTGTCAGCAAAGGACAACAGAGAGCAGACTAGAAAGTTTTTAACCAACTTTTTAGAGTTGTTTAACTGAAAAAATATTTCATAAGATCAGGTCTTACATTAGTGACCTGTCCTTAGGATTACTAGATTTGCCTTACAATTTGAGCTATCCAGGGCTACCAATTTGTTTTGCCAACAGTGTGAGCAACCTTGCATACCATGGGACTGAGGATTAGATCCATATTGTTTCATTGTAAGCCTGAAAAACTTTCTAGCTTCAATCATTCGCAAAGCTTTCTTGACATCTGTTATTTATTGTAGTGGAATTTAATTATTATTGTGCAAGCTTTGATAATTTTTATTTACCTGTTACAAGTGCTTCTTTAGTGGACCAATTGACTTGCATGATATTAGTTATCAATTCTAGCCGATGTTTTAAAACAATATCAATGGAAGAAATGTTTGGTTAGGGTAAGCCAGACAAAATTTCTTTCTTCAATTATGATCAAGCTTTCATGATCTCTGTTATTTATTGTAGAGGAATTGCATTCTATAATCTTTGATATTTTTGTTTATTACCTGTTACAAGCTCCTTAAGTGGATTTATCTACTATTTTAAATCCTTGCACAATATCATTTATCAATTTCTAGCCGATTGCGCAGTCACCCACTTTAACAATTATTCTCTTTTCACCTCCAGAATTAGACCAGTGTGATAATAACTTTTGCTTGAATGGAGCAACCTGTCTACCCATCGAAGGCTCTTGTACAGCCCTGAGATGTCTCTGTCCTGAGTGTTACACTGGTCATTTGTGTCAAAATTGTAAATATTTATTTCTTTGCACTTACCACATATATTTTGTTGCCTAACATCTTTATCATGATTTTGGAATGTTCCACCGAGCAAACTGAAACATTGTCAGAAACATGAGGGATGATATACTATATTATCCAGTACTTTAAATTATAATGACTAGGTATATTTCATTATCACTGTTTTACACCCTTAGAGCACTCTCCACTGATTTCACTAGCTTTGACACAAATTAATTTAAAATAGTGTTCTATGCTGTATGTCAAACAGTTATTTGATATTGTCCAGAACAGTGCAAATGAGTTTTTGTGTAGCCTTCCACTTTTGATTGTTAGCCCAGATTTCTATGTGCAAATAAATATATTATGATGATTATTATTATGATTATTATGATTATTATTATTATTATTAATATTATAATTATTTTTATTTTTATTATTATTATCATTGCTGTTGTTGTTGTTATGACTGTTGCACATGGCTGTTGAAAGTGCGATGCAGGGAAAAATTTAGCACTTAATTTGCAGGCTCTAAACTTTGTCTTGAATAAACTGACTAAACACACTGTTATACAGTTCGGAACTTGTATATCAATTTGTTCACTTTTGCATTCAATGTAATAACTGTGATAAATTATTCTCTGCTGTCAGCTAAGGCTAAAGACAACTGTTTTCTATCTGATCATATTCAATGGTAATAGAATATACACTGCAGACACGACTATATACTCAGACAAGTTTCAATAGTGATATTTTACCTTAAAATAATTTGTATTTTTGTGTTACAGATATTGATACCTGCAGCAGCTTGCCTTGCTTGAATGGCGGATCATGTAACAGTCTGGAAGGATCCTGTACCAACTACTCCTGCACATGTCAGGGATGCTTCACTGGGATCAACTGTGAAATCAGTAAGTAGTGAGAGACGACAGTATATCCTGAAAGCAGCTGACTAGCAAATGTATTTGAAAAACAGTAATCTAAAGATTGGCTCGGGTGGGATTTACACCAGTGTCCTGTGAATAACAGTATAGTTGCACTACATGCAGACCAACAGATCTATAAGTCTGTGACAATCTTGGACTTGAATTCCTAAAGTCTTTTCTGGGCAGAACGATTCTTTGCTGTTACAAGCTCAGAGTCTAGCTAGCAGTGCGGAGTATATTTATAATTATATCACCTTTAGTTTAGGAAAAAAAAAACAAAGAATAGAAGATTCTTTGAGCTTCAGTGGCTTGTCAATCAACGTGACTGGATTATGTAGTCTAGCAAAAGATACTGTTTTTAAATCACCTCACAGGAAGCAAGACAAAACTAAATAGACGGACATTAAAGTAATTATGACCCAAAATAATATGTTTACAATTCAATACAAAGTTTTCAAGGACAAAAAAGCTGTTGGATGTAATCCATGGGTGCTCTGTAGTTGGCATTAAGTTAAACTGTTTCTTTAACTGTAGCCGTCAAAAAGGACCAAGTCATCTACAGAAGGTTGCTCTTTATTTATTCCGTCTCGTTTTCTTGTTTACCATCGTGAAAACTACAAATACAAATATACAAACAACTACAAAGTGCACATTCAATCGAATACATATACAATAACATGTGAATATATATCATCTATAATAGTAAGGCTAGCCCATTCAATGATACCTAGTCCATCTAAATTGTCACTTAGGTCTTAAGAAAAAACAATGTTTACTATCTCTGTTATTGAGGGATATACATATTACAATTGGACAGGAAGCCTTTATGTCCGGGGTAAACTTACATCTAAACCATAAAATAAATTAACGTACCTCTTTGGACTCTTAAAAAAAATTTTGGCTCAGTTAAGGTGGTCTTAAATTACAGCTATTCCTTCAGCATATGAGGACATTCACTTCACTTGAATAAGACTTTGCAAAGATAGTAATTGTGTCTTAACAACATGCATGGTCGGCCTATCTGCACAAAAGCTGTGCAGTCTGTGAGGAATAATGCCCAGTGAGAGACGTCTCGGCCACGTAAACCAAACAATTTAAACTAGCCATTGTGCGGTACTGTAATGTGAAGAATTCCACATCTGGGAATATTTACCATGCAGGACAGCACGAGATTGCTGCCGAGCTCACTACTTATGATTACGAACAGGTTTAAATGTCAATGAATAGGTTTTACGTATAGAAATTGTGAATCAACCATTACACTTTCATATCCTTCTTAACAGGTATCGATCCATGTGAAGACAGCCCTTGTTTGAATGATGGCTTGTGCGTCCGAAGGGATGGGACATCCTGTACAAAGGCAGTGTGTATCTGTAACGGTTGCTTCACTGGAGAAAATTGTGAAACAGGTACAGGTCGACCGTCTGTATAACACACGAAACATTAAAATAGTATCATATAATAATATCATTGTGTGTGTTCTTGTTTTCACTACGTAAACGAATCAGATACAATTAAACAAAACTTGAATGGTATAATTATGTCGTCTAGAGTTTTGTTTGATTTTGAAGAAGCAGAGATTATTACCGATTTTTTGGGGAAAACTGAAATTTTGTCATGCCCTGGAAATAGTTTCTTTCGGTTGGAAAAGTTGATGATTTAAATGTCAAGCAAAAGTTAGTTATCAACAAAGACTTCTTTTTGAATACAATCATATTTACAGGAAAAAAAACAGTGATAAGTTTGTTGAAAAAATGAGGTTTTTGAATACCATTTTGATTTGAAAAATTGCACTATTTCTCTTTATGCTTTAGTCTTTAATAGCCCCATGCATATACTGAGTATGTTTTATACTGCTTTATTCTTTCATGTCCTCTTATTTTGTGTTTTAGCTATCAATGCTTGCACAGACAATGGAGATCCTTGTATGAATGGGGGACAATGTGTCCTCACAGATGACAGCTGCACACAGTACAGATGTGAATGCCCAGGATGCTATACAGGTCCCACTTGTCAACAGCGTAAGTGTGTTTAATCATTACATGATCTTATTTAAAAGATAAAGGCTATTATAAGTATTGGCAGCAAAGGTTAGGATCTTACCGTTGCTGTTGTATGAAAGGTTTCTGTAATTACCTTTTATTCACAAACATTGATGCATGTTTAGGGAGACAATTAAATGCCTTTGATTGCCTTTTAATTTATTGCCTTTTAATGCCAATTAAATGTTGCCTCAAATGTTTAATGCCTGAAATGTTGAAATATAATTAGGTTGGCAGTTGAAGTTTGAGTGTGAGATATATATATAATGATCTAAGGTTTGCATATTGCACAGTATGTTAATGGTAATGACACCTGGTTGATCAATCTTAACATAAATAAAATTCTAGAATAAGGTCTTCTGTACAAAATGGGTTATGACACATCTCTGCACTTTGCATGCAATTTGACCAATTAAACGTAATATTTGGATATTATACAATATCAAATTCAATCTTTAGGCTTTGTAACGATATTTTCTGATAGAAGTCATTCACCTGTGTCTGAGTCAGTGATGACCAACTATGGGAGATGAAGGAGGAGCATAGGTGAGGGAGGGGTATAAAGAGGGTAATTGGGGCCAAGGGAAGAGGAGGGCATTAATTTTTGGTCAGAATGTGTTGTTTTTTTTCGTTTAATGGCTAATTTCATTGTCAGAAACGTGTTGCAGAAATGTTTGGTTAAATATTAGTTTCATATTATATTTCAAGTTCAATCAAAAATTATCTTCCTATGCTTTCAGCAAGTACTAAGCAACATTTGAAAGTTGTAGAGTACTCTCAAATTAGGTTGCCTCTCAGGTGTTTAAATTTCCACGTATTGATTCACTGATTTCTTGTATACAATCCTAACACTAAGAAATACTTCTGGGATCTTTTTTTTCCCACTTTTAGTTTTGGATCCTTGTGCAAATGATCCTTGTTTCAATGATGGCCTCTGTATCAACACAACCTGCACTGATTATCAATGTCAGTGTGAAGGATGCTGGGAAGGAGACAGGTGTACCACTGGTAAGAAAACCATATTTCAGTTTGTCACCATTTTCTCTCTTTTCCCCCTCTTTTCCCCCTACTTATGTTTTTAAAACATAATATCTAATAAAAAAGATTTATGCTCAATTTGATCTAAGTTAAAGATATTTATAAACATTACATTTCATAGTGGACTTAACTTCTAATTTATTCAAGTTAAGATCATGTCTGTCTTCATCGTCTGTGCTAATAATCACAGAAGATGGCAAAAATGTACTTAATTTACCAAATTTTATCAAAAATAAAAAAACAAAAAACAAACATTTCAAAACAATTTACCAAAAATTTACCAAATGTATACCAAAATGTACTTAATTTACCACAAGTTCCCAAGCTATCGTGTTACACTGATATTTCTTGCATTTGTTAAAATGCACACATGTATTAACAACCTCGCTGCTTTTTTTTAAATATTTGACAGCAATTAATCAATGTTCTCCAAATCCTTGTGAGAATGATGGATTCTGTGAGTCTGTTGACGGTTCGTGTACAGACTTCACCTGCCAATGCCCTCAGTGCTTCTTTGGAGAGAGATGCCAAGAGAGTGAGTTTGATTTCTTTATCATCTTGGTCTACTTATTTATTATGCATTTAATTTATTTTGTAACAATATTCTAATTTTGAAAGGTGGTAGCTGGATAAACGTTTTGAAAGAAATGGCAAGTTACCTTATGTTGCAGTTGTATTGAACACTCAGTATGTGAGTTAACTATTAATCTAATATGTGAAGTCATTGTGAACCCAGGCGCATATAAGCTAGACATTTATTTTTGGGGGGTTCCAAATTCTTTTCTATGGAAGCACACAGAATTTATTTTCATGACAATTTCTTTGGGGGCCAGACAACTATTTTGGGGGGATTCATAGGCCCCTCTGAGCCCCCTGTAGCTATGCGAGTGTGAACCGACTCCTAAAGGATCTGATGGACCTCCAATACAGGTGATGGTTCTTTTGTGATCTGAACATACGAAAATATGGAGAGCAGTTCATTACTACAATTGTACAACCCCCTGTAATATGCTCTCCTTTAGACAACCTAACATCATGCCTTCTGTTCTAGCAACAACACAAAAATACATTCAAACTTTGTAGCCAAATTAATATTTCTAATTATGTTACTCATTATAACTTTGTATCTAATAATGCACCAGTTAATGCACACATTTTTACCTTCACATATTGGCCTCTCTAATGATATTCATGTCTGCTTCTGTTTCCCAGTGAAAGATCCATGCTCTTCCAGTCCATGTTTAAACGATGCCAGGTGCCAAGCCTCCAATTCATCTTGTACACACTATACCTGTCAGTGTGAGGGATGTAACATTGGGATCAACTGTGAAATAGGTTAGTTTGTAATTAAACTAATTCATTCTGTTTCTAGGCAGAGCAGCTCAGGTTTTTTATGGCCTTCTTCGTTCCAAATTCTTAAATGTTTCGTAGATAAGATATTATGCCAAACTTTTCTTCATAAGAGTGAAACAAAAATGTTAAGATATATCTTGATACAAAAATGTGAGTACAAATTTCTATGTGTTAGAGAAAAAACTGGCATAAAGGGATCTCTTTCAGTGTTAGAGAATTGTAACACTAAAATCTGAATATAATCACACTTCAGACAAGGTTTTGATATTGGTGTTACAAGTAATATATCAAGTAATGTTAATACTTTACCAAGTAATGTAATAATGAGTAATGTATGTAATACTAACATGTATTATATCAAGTAAATGTTAATATACAAATTAATATATTTGAAACGTGTATGTAATATAACAAGTAATATATAAATTTAATACTTCAAGTAATGTAATATTGAGTAAGGTATGTAATACTAACAAGTATTATATCACGTTAATAATATAACAACTAAGATATTAAGTACCATATGTAATATAACAAGTACTATATCAAGTAATGTTAATAGTATACAAAGTAAAATGTAATATTGAGTAATGTATGTGATACTAACAAGTATTATATCAAGTAATGTTAATATATAATAAAATAAGATATTAAGTACCATATGTAATATAACAAGGTCTACATCAAGTAATGATAACTTCATCCTACATCCTATTATGTTTATTCCTATTATATTTTCTTTGTTTTTGATCACAGAGCTTGATCCTTGCAGCAATCACCAGTGCCAAAATGAAGCTATTTGTGTTCCTGATGCAGATTCTTGTGCTGATTACATCTGTCTTTGTCCCGATTGCTACTCTGGACGATTCTGTCAAATCGGTAAGATTATTTTTTATCTCTCTAGCAAAATCACTGTATTTTCTATATTATTATTATATTATATTATTATTTCAATTCATGTATCAGATATTGTCACTGGTAATTCATCTACAATTTTTTTCCCCGCTTCCCTTAATGAAAAGAATTGCTTATGGTAGCTCATTTAATTTAATTTTTTTAATATTTCATATGAATACTTCCACTTTGCCCTAAATTGCAAGCGGTCTCCCAACATTTCATTAGTTTTATTTAGCATGAACACTTCTTGCTCAGTATAACTCAGTATTACTATTAATTGTGTCATTCTGATTTTTGTCTATCCAGATGAAAATGCTTGTACCAGCTTCCCATGTCAATCCGGAGGTGATTGCCAACAGGTTGCAGGTTCTTGTAGTAATTACACTTGTACCTGCCAAGGATGTTTCGCTGGTGACAGTTGTGAAATATGTAAGTCAAAATTTAGTTTTACCAATTATTTTTGTAAATGCCTCCATTGATTTCCATAAAGCTTATTGGATTCATAACTATTTGATTTCATTTCTACCTTTTTGAAGCTGAATGTAATTGTTTTTTCCATTGTTTTCTTGAATGTTTTAGCACTCAACCAGTGTGAACCCAACCCATGTGAGAACAATGGTTTCTGCATTCACGATGATCAGTCTTGTTCAACATTTTCCTGCCTCTGCCAACCCTGCTTCTCTGGTCCCATGTGTTCTGAGAGTAAGTTTGTATAAAATGAAGATTTCTGAGCTGTTTTCTGATCCGATGGTCTATTACCCTATTTTCCTGATATTGCTCACCCTTGATCCCCATTTCTGTCCAGGTGTTAAAGAAATAACAAAGGCAGGGATCAATGACAATTTATATTATTCAGTAACCTCAAAACACTCTAATATTAGATTTTAAGTTAACCGCTTCCTGTACGACAGAATACGCTCGCTTTGAAAATTGGCTCCTAAGTCCTCACCACAATACACAGTAAGCTGCCATTGATTACGCAATATGCCTGAAATTCCATCTTGATGAAGTCAGAGAGGAACAACTCTCGTAACAAAGTCATTTTCCGTGTGGTAGACTTCCAGTGGATAATATTCAGCTGTTGTTGCTAGGGGCTGAACTGTTTTTGAGGATCAAATATACAAAGAGAGAGCATCCTTATTCCTGGTGATGATGTCATCGTCATTCCATTGGCTCAGCTTATCTTAAGATAAGATCATATTATTTCCAGCCAGGTTGATGTTCTTGAAATTGTTTCAGATGGAGGAAAGGCATCATGTTAGATCATAATTATCATAATAACTATCGGGGAGATATCCTCTTAGTTTCCATTTCTGATTTGGAAAAGTAAATTTCAATCTTTCTTTGTCATTTTGTAACCCCCAGGGACAGATCAGTGTTCATCCACACCCTGCATGAATGGAGGGACTTGCGAAGCTCTCGGAAATCAATGCGTGGATTATAAATGCAGATGTCCGTCATGCTTCACTGGACAAAACTGTGAAATAGGTATTTTACAGGGCACTTCCATACTTGTCTTTATGTATTTATCGCTTTTCTCCTTGAGAGATCAGTAAAAGTAAACTTATTAACAGAAATTTCAACACATAGGACAGAATTGTAATGATTGTGTCAGCAATCACAAGAAACCTTTAACACATGGCCTGTGACATGCTTTCCTATGTTCTAAAGACCTCATTGATTTTACCAGTCAATATTAAGTTTCTATTGTGATGGTAATATAATGGCAGTGAGGTATTGTCCATGTTTTTGTTTCTTGCCCTGCTGGGTTTAAGTACTTTTCAATTAACATTTAACACTACAAGAAAACTACCTTCATGAAGAAGGTGAAATTGGTACAGCGACCCATTCTTTTTTCCAGTAAAATTACTATTTAAAGTTCTTCTCAACTACTTTTTCCTCTCAACTATGTTTCCTCTATATTTGATATTTCTTCAAATATATTTGCTATATTTCCTCTCAACTATATTTTTTCTACTTTCAAACAAGTGAGTAGAAAGATTCAGACATTTTGTCAACTTTCAAACTGAAACCATTTTAATAATTTTAATTAATATATTCCATCATGGATGTTTATCCATTTTCCTATCCTATCCTCTCCTTGTTTTTTGTTTGTTTCAGTAATTGATCAGTGTGCGAGTAACCCGTGTCTGAATGATGGTATATGCATCCCTCTCGCTGGTTCCTGCTCCCTCTTTAATTGCTCGTGTCCAGGCTGCTACACAGGCAAAGTTTGTGAACAATGTGAGTAGGTTGGCCTTACTTGATCATGGGGCAAAAGAGCTTTTGCTGCTGCTGCCCCTTCTCTGTGGAACAGCCTTCCAAAACATGTAAAGCACAGTCCATCTCTTGCTTCTTTTAAATGCTCTCTCAAGACTCATCTGATGAAAACTGTTTAATTAAGTGTTCACTGTTGCCCATTTTTGCTTGCATTTTTGTCTTGTACTATGTTTACTGTTTTTTGTTTTGCTGTCGCACTGTTTGTGTCACTGCGCCATGAGCGTCTTTTTTTGACGGATACCGGCGCATTATAAATGTCCATTATTATGATGATTATTATTATTGTCATCTAGCTAGACTGTTTATTCTTTCTTTCGTTCATGTCACGTCCTTAGGCCCTGATATTCTTCAGTATGATTGAATGACCTGCTTGCAAGTATTTTGTAAGATACAGATAAGTTAATTATTTACCCATATTACCTTAAACGTTGTTTGGGTGTTACTCCTAGAGTAAAGTTCACATTTGAAGATTTACTTGAGAGTAACAAGGCTTCAATACAAGTAAGATATTTATGCCAAACATACAAATTCAAAATACACACTAGCATTGCTGTTATTATTGCAATCTAAAAGTCAGTCATCATTGCTCTCTACTTACGAAGAGGACAAACATGGTTGCCAAGAAGGGTAACCGTTGTTGAAGATTCTGTGTGTGTGTATGTGTGTGTGTGTGTGTGTAGAGAAATATTTTGTGATTGAAAATAATTCTAGGATTATATTTTGGTAACAACAGTTTGACTTATTGCTGCTTTCTACAAATATTCTTATTGAATTCTTTTAAGTGCAATGAATATATATATATATATTAATAAAATATAATAAATTAAGCAAATATGTTGCCAAGATTTTTTTTGACCATGGAAAAAGAAATATTGTATCATAAGACGAAGCATGTTTATCATAAACTCTTCTGGTTAGACCTAATGTCATCGTGGTTGTGTATTTGTAGATTTCAAATTTGTGACATTTGACCTCTTTATAAATCCATTCTTCAACATTTAACAGTTCTGGATCCCTGCAGTAGTGAGCCGTGTCTCCACGGAGGGTCCTGTTCACCTCTCAATGGTTCTTGCAACGAGTTTCAGTGTCAGTGTGATGAATGTCACACTGGAGAGTCCTGTGAGAACAGTAAGTATTAATCCTGGTATCAAAGGTTACGATATGAATCATGGATAGGATAATCCCAGGATAGATTAACTGGATAATCCTGTTAAGAATACACCCTGGGTAGATTAATCCTGGACTAGATGAGAACAAGGTTATACTGAATATTAGGTTAATCCTAGAACTAATGTTGATACGCAATTCTTCGCAGGCTGATCGTTAATAACTTACACCAATGGTCTTCTTTCTATTTCTACCCATCACTGACCTGCGGTTGTGGTTTGCCACGAGGCTTGGTATGGAAGTTAGTCAGATAAATGGTTGATTTTTTGACAATATTAACCACCAGAGTTATTTATCTGATCCAAGATTGATGCAGACCAATAAAGTTATGCATATTGATAACAGCATCATACAGTTTTGATATTAAAGTTTATATTACTTCTTTTATCAAATTTTTAAAATCTTTTCCCAATTATTGTCTTGACTCACAAATATCCACATGAAATGTCCTTTTACAGGATATCTGCTACAGGAAATGCATTCTTCGTTCATGGAAGTGAATTTCTCCCAGATACAACTGATAATGAAGTGGAAAATATAAACAAGATACACAGTCATTATGGCTTGAGAAAGTTTTTAGTCCTCTAAGATGACTAAATGTCATGTTGAGCAATCAACCAGAACTACTGTTTGGATGATGGCCAACCCATTAAATAGATTATTAATATGAAATACACTCACCTGTAAGACTCTGACGTAGTCCTTATCGTAAAACATTTGTTATTTTTCAGAATCAGCCCTGTTTCATTGAAAATAACATCGATGTCATATTTTTGTTAACATTTTTCCCCAAAACATCTTGTAGTATGAATAAATTAGTGGAAGTTGTGGGTTTGATATCAATGTATGAATCCATTTAAAAGAAATCAAAATGTGCGTCTTCTTTTTCAAGATATTTGAGTATTCCAGTTTACAGTTTTGTTATTAATTAATATATCATTTCTTTTATAATTTTTTTAAATCTTTTCCCTTTAAATCTTTCCATAACAAATAATTAATTATTCCAAATAAAACAATTATTTTAATTGTTTCTCTATGTATACACAAGGTAATTTCATTATATATATATATTTTTTTCTTCTTCTTTTCTAGCCATCCGGGCATGTGACAGTCATTCCTGTCAAAATGGAGGGATCTGTCAAGAGGTTGCTGGTACTTGTTCTCAATATTCCTGTCAGTGCACTGGATGTTTTAGCGGAGAATTCTGCCAGGAAGGTTAGTCATTTGTTCATCTTTATATTTATTTTTTATCTTTTTTCTTGCATTTACTCTTTCTGCATGCATTCTGTAATCACCTCTCATCCTTTGTACTCTTGGCCTTAATGAGGCTGTGATAATTAATCTTCAGCTTTATGCAAAATCAACCGAATGATTTCAAATTTGTGTCTGCTTTGGATTAGAAATGTGAAAAAACACTTTCCTGTATGGTAGTGATAATGAGATGTGTGGAGAGGGTAGGGGTAGAAGGGGGTCACTCTGCATCACCCTTAAGAAATCATGAAATGTTTATTACATAATTGACTGGCCCTCCTCCTGCTAAGAGATGTTATTGGTTACAATAATTTTATCTGCACCAAACGAGAGATTTATAAGATGTTTAGTACCAGGGCAGAAAAGCTTCATGACCCAAAAATGTTAGTATATAATATTATGATTTTTTTAGTTTTCCCAAATTGCAAATTTCTTTTCATGTGAGATTTATATAATATTTATATAATATTGTAATTTTTTTAGTTTTCCCAAATTGCAAATCCATATTAGAGATTTATAAGATGTTTAGTACCAGGGCAGAACAGCTTTGTGACTTAAAATTGTTAGTATATAATATTATGATTTTTTTAGTTTTCCCAAATTGCAGATTTCTTTTCATGTGAGATTTATGTGAACCTAAAGAAACGTATTGCTTTCAAGTACCTCAATATTCTTTTCGTGGTCCAGAATTGTAGCAGCAGATTTGTGACAAAAATCAGAGTATAATACAGAATTGAAGATCATAAACAAAATGTTTATTAACTTTTAATATTGAATTTTCTAGTGAATCTTGAGATACTCCACAATTCTGCGTTTCCATTTTAGTATTCTGTATAGTCGAGTCTAATTTCTCATTCTGTTCACAGAAATAGATCCGTGCGCCAATCACGACTGCCAGAATAATGGCTCCTGTGTGTCGTTTGACGGCATCTGCTCTCTCTATACGTGTGACTGTCCAGGATGCTTTGTGGGTACCAGGTGTGAAATATGTAAGTATTTATTACATTGCTTCTATAGCAAAATACACTCAGGAAACGTCTCGATCCTAAAGTGTTGTTCGAGTTTAAAATGTAGCTTTGAGAGTACATCCTTCAGAGTGGCTTCAGAGTCACTACCCATCATATGTATATATATATCTGATTATTGCATATCATTTATTATATATAAGTATATTAATTTAATAATAATCATGTTATAAAATATAAATTAATGATGATGGTACAAATAAACTTGAAACTGCAGTTTCTGTCAACAAATGTGAAAAATTCCTCTAGAGCCTTGATACTTCCTGAGTGGAGGTTCTGACGTGACAAATTAATTTTTAAGATAATTGAGAAATGGTTTAAATAGAGAATGTCTTTGCAGTGAGTGTAAATGTGTGGAGGGTGGCAGTTGACGTCTGAGTGTCACTGACCATAATTTGACTGTCTAGCATATTAAAGAGCTATATTTTCTAACTATGTCAGAAAGTTCCCTTCCAATAGGTCTTTTTCAAAGCACTCGCCCGGAATGAGTACTTAATATTTTAAAGTATGAGTAGTACATCTGAGTAAAAAATTAAGATCAAGAATAATTTAGCACCCAGTTATGAGTACAGCTGCTTACAATATATTACTTGAGTACCAGAATACTTTGAGAGTACTTTTGAAAACAGTTTCAAGGTTGTTAAGAACTTCATTTGACCCCCCCAAAAAAAATCTTGACTCTGTTGCTAAGTATTTTATGTTTTTGAGGATTAACTGAAATGATATCATTCATATTTTTTTTTTGTTATTGTCAGACTATGATGCTTGCATCAACAATCCCTGTACTAATGGAGGTACATGTGTCAGCTTAGGCTGCAATGACTTTCAATGTCTTTGCACAGACTGCTATGGAGGAAGAAACTGTCAACAAGGTCAGTATTCAGAAATCTTCTTTTCAACCGAACCACGACAGGAATGAGCTCATTTTGACTCAGTTGCACTTCTTTTCTGTATTCCATTAATTCTTAGAAGAAGATGTAACTTACATATTAATTTCTAATTATGGATCGCAAAAGGATTCTCCTTGCTAACAAATAAATAATTTTGCGTAACATTGTATATTCTGCTCAAATAACATGCTCTTTTGCCAATTCTTTACATATATTAATTTAACGATGTGTTTCATTCAGGTCGAACAAAGATTTAATGAATTTTGAATTGTTTTTCTGATGTTTCCTTCCTTCAGAGAGGAACCAGTGTGCAATCAATCCCTGTCTTAATGGTGGCATATGCATAACAGAGAATGGATCTTGTACAAATTACACCTGTCAGTGTTCGGGATGTTTCATTGGGACGACATGCGAAGATAGTGAGTACTAACCGTAACATAATAACATTCCTGTAATCAGTAAGGGCATTCTCTTTGAACCAATACTTAAGTTTTGCATATCAGAATAGAATACTATACATGGAAAAGAATGAAAAAATGAGGATTGTAATAAGTGCATGGCGAAGCATACTTCAAGCAAGACTTTCTAATACATTTTGTGGTGGGGTTGGGATTGGGTGGGGTGGGGGAGGGGGTTGGTGTGTTGGTTTGAGTGGGGGTACTGTTGTACTGGTGACCCATGATTTTATTTATATCCTCGATCATTCAATGGCTCATTTGTGGTTTATTCTAGTCATTGATCCATGTGCCTCCAGTCCTTGCAATCCAGGGACACAGTGCTCGCCCCTCCCCGGTGACTGCACCCAGATCACATGTCAGTGCCCATCATGCTTTGCTGGATCAGATTGTCTGACAAGTAAGTACGATTATTATGCCAGTTTATGAATATTCAATAAGATACAAAGCAGAAAAAATTTGGTAAGCTAAGATAACAAACACAGAAGTGACGAATATTATAGATAATCATTATTATAGAGCTTTGATGTAAAATATCCATTTTTTTTAAGAAATCGAATTTTTTGCACCTTTCACAAAACTGTATTAAATTCAAGATTTAAATTATTTCCTATTTACCAATTCTTTATAAGAGAGTATATCAAACATTTTTTTTCTTCCTGGTTACTGTGGTTATCTCTGATTGTTAATTGATCGATGTCATCATCATTGTTCATGCTAAATCTTTCCTTTTATCTTTCTCAAGGTGTTGATTTATGTGGCAGCTTAGACCCCTGTAAGAACGGTGGAACTTGTCAGATGGAAGTAGACTGCAGTGGTATCACATGTCAGTGTGATGAATGCCATACAGGGAGCTTTTGTGAAAATGGTAAACTTTCTTTCATAATTTCCTTTGGAAACTGCAGATAATAGTCTGTTATAAACGCTGGGAAAGTGTTTTTAATCACAGCTATGTTTATGTCAGCAAGTTTAATGGCTTGTAGCTCAAAGTGCACCAGGTGGCAATTTGCAAGGAACCATTTTGAGTATTTTGTTTAAATTAACTTTAAACACAAAATGAGCTCTACTTGATTTCAATTTATGTACTAGGATCCTATTTAACATCAATATTATATAGGTTTATGTCTTGCTTAACTCTAAAGGCTATTAATTTTTAACTTCCATATAAACATACAATTTTGAGATTCCTTTTGTGGGCCTTAAAGGGGAACGCAGCTCTGTAAATTGGAAAAAATAGTGTTTGACCATGATTGTTACAGGTAACTGGCATTATGCAGGGTTCTTCAGGGGTGTGTCAGTCCACTGTCAAGGATAACATGTCTGACAGAGAGAGAAATATTGTGAACAAGTGATTTTTTGCTCATATTGTTGTTTGAAACAATACTTTTTGAAACAATACTGGAAAACTGGAATATTGTCCATTAAACTTTTTACCATATATGCCTTCAAGTTGGACTCTATGTAAAATAAAAGATTTATGACAATCAAACTTGTAACTGGTTGAAATTGTGTTCCTTGTTAAGAATATTGAAGAATGCAAACATTTAAATATTTGAAGTATTTTTCTGGTCAATGTAACCTTCATTGTTTCTTTTCTATTTTGTACAGAGGTTGATATGTGTGTCAATTCTCCCTGTCTTAATGCTGGTGTCTGCACCAGCTCATGTCCAACCTACACATGTTCTTGCCCCTCCTGCTGGACTGGAGAAAACTGTGAGATTGGTAAGTTTGGCAGCTTATTGTGTATGATTGAGGAGACAAATCAATTATATTATTATCGAAAATAACAAGACCCACCCCCCTCCCCCAACACACCCTCTCACTTTTCTTGCACAGCAAGCAAAGCTGTGGATAATGGCTTTTCCATAACAGATTGCTCTCTGTAAAGCTGTAAAACTTTGCATCGGGCACTTTAAACATGTAATCCTGCAGGTGATGAAAGGTTGATATCAAAGTTGGAGAATTCGATAGCCTAACACGGTGATAAGCTAAATTGAATGAAGCTGATTATGCATCTTATCCCAAAGGTCAGATACTGCAAAATAGATTTAACATCATCATGTCTTTCTCATTCTGTTCATCTCAACATGTAAATTTGTTGAGCAGGGTGATTCTACACGAGATAAGTTACACTCCTATAAGAAATTTTTAAAAACTGAGGAGGGGGCAAGGCATGTGCCTTACATTTTGAAGAAAAAAAAACCTTCAAAAGAAACAGAATGAAAAGAAAAAAGAAACCTTGAAACCTGATTTGACTTGTATCCGAGTTTATGTCCATCCATTTATTTAATGTTATATTTGAGAATGTGGTGATAACTACAAATGAGTCAACCGAATGAAATGTAACTTGATGATGCTTTGTGATGAAGATGGAGATGGTTATTGTCTCTTATCTCTCATCCTTTTTTCTTCTTGCATCTACCTTGCATCTTCTTCCATTTTGCTCTCAGCTGTTGATGCCTGTGCCAACACACCCTGCATGAATGGAGGCTTCTGTACCAACCTATGTTCTCATCACAGCTGTGGCTGCCCGGTCTGCTTCACTGGTGATAATTGTGAAGTTGGTAAGTGAAGCGTACTTTCATTACATCTTTTATATCGTTTTAGGTTTTGTGGCTTCTTATTATAATTAATGTTCACACTGTTTAATTTTTTATGTCTGTCTGTCATAGGGTATAATTTTGTGGGAAATTTTTATTAGTACACCAACAGATAGAAACCATAATTGTGAATCAAGTCTTAGCGTTCATATAATTAAATTACAGATGTCCAAACATTTACACACAAAAACGTTATCCACTGTAATTAACTCAGATCCTTGCAAACGCAACCCATCAGGCATCGAACAGATAGGGAGGACGTGCAACTCTGTGGGGCAAAGGGCTCTGTAGGTGGTCCATAAAAGCGGAAGAGACTTGCTAACATTCGGCTGATACATAGGTTTCAAGACAGTCAGAATAAAGTGCCGCCTGAGGCTAAAAAAACTCATTTTCCAAACCTTAGTCTCAAACTGTGGTGGGAAAGAGGTCACTGGTGATTCTCAATATGTTTGGGAGATCGCTGAACATTCCTTCGTCTCTAGTTTCCCGAGGATGGAACAAAGGTTGAAATCCCAGGGCTCAGACATACTTGAATCATTTCTGTAGTACTGTGAAAGTTCTGACACATCCCTTCCCCCTATTTTCTTTCCCTCTCAGATCTAGACCCTTGTGAGAGCAACCCTTGTCAGCATGGTGCCACGTGTACCATCTCCAGTAACTGCCTCTCCTATACCTGTGAATGCCCAAACTGCGTCAGAGGCAGCCAATGCCAGACGGATCTCGACCCTTGCCTGGATAATCCGTGCAGGCACGGAGCGACTTGCATCTCATCTGAAACAGACTGCTCGGAATTCACTTGTAGCTGTGAGGAATGCTTCACTGGTGATCTTTGTGAATTAGGTAAGTAATGGGAAAATATAACCTCATTGAGAGGGGTTTGGAGAGAGGGGTGGCAGTATGTGGGGTGAGGGGGGGGGGGTAGGTAGGGGTAATTAATTGGAAATATGACCATGAACCTCATTGAGAAGGGTTTGGAGAGAAGGGTGGCAGTATGTGGGGTGAGGGGGGGTAGGTAGGGGTAATTAATTTGAAATATGACCAAGAACCTCATTGAGAGGGGTTTGGAGAGAAGGGTGGCAGTATGTGGGGTCAGGGGGGTAGGTAGGGGTAATTAATTGGAAATATTACAAAGAACCTAATTAAGAGGGGTTTGGAGAGAAGGGTGGCAGTATGTGGGGTGGGGGGTAGGTAGGGGTAATTAATTGGAAATATCACCAAGAACCTAATTGAGAGGGGTTTGGAGAGAAGGGTGGCAGTATGTGGGGTAGGGGAAGGAGTTTGCTTTGTAGAAAGGTGTGTACAAATGATTGCTTTGTTAATATTTAAATTTTAATATTTGCTGATTATGAACCTAATTGAGAGGGGTTTGGAGAGAAGGGTGGCAGTATGTGGGTGGGGGGTAGGTAGGGGTAATTAATTGGAAATATAGCCAAGAACCTAATTGAGAGGGGTTTGGAGAGAAGGGTGGCAGTATCTGGGGTGAGGGGGGTGTAGGTAGGGGTAATTAATTGGAAATATAACCAAGAACATCATCGAGAGAAGTTTGGAGAGAAGGGTGGCAGTATGAGGGGTGGGGGTTAGGTAGGGAAAGGAGTTTGCTTTGTAAAAAGGTGTGTACTAATGATTGCTTTGTTATTATTTAAATTTTAATATTTGCTGATTATGATGATTTTTGGCTTTTATTTGCTATAATTGCTATTTGCTATAATTTAATATAATTATATAAAAATATAGTTTTTTAGTTTGTAGCTTATTATGATTGTTTATATTTTTTATATTTCACATGGATACTGTGCTCAACTAGTCAGCTTTTTCTCTCCAAATATTGTTAATTATGAGTGATCTTTTTCAGCTTGTGAGCCTAATCCATGCTGTAATGATATCCTCTGTAATTATATTTCATATTCAAGTCCACTCTTTCAATTATTTGTCGGGGGGCCTATCTTCTCTACTCATTGCTTACATTGACATGACATCATATTAATCTTCCTCAGCTGTTGATCCCTGTGATCCTAATCCATGCAGCAATGATATCCTCTGTAATTATATTTCATATTGGAGTCCTCTCTGTCAATTATTGCTTACATTGACATGACATCATATTAATCTTCCTCAGCTGTGGATCCGTGTGATCCTAATCCATGCAGCAATGATGGCATCTGTAATTATATTTCATATTTAACTCTGTCAATTATTGTCAGGGGGCCTATCCTCTCTACGTATTGCTTACATTGACATGACGTCGTATTAATCTTCCTCAGCTGTTGATCCCTGCCATCCTAATCCATGCAGCGATGATGTCCTCTGTAATTATATTTCATATTCGAGTCCACTCTTTCAATTATTGTCAGGGGGCCTATCTTCTCTACTCATTGCTTACATTGACATGACATCATATTAATCTTCCTCAGCTGTTGATCCCTGTGATCCTAATCCATGCAGCAATGATATCCTCTGTA
>JAIPMN010013976.1:0-10044 GCA_020650975.1 Apostichopus californicus | reverse complement strand
GGGGCATCCACCCCCTGACTGTATGGACGCTCCGCCACTGCATATAAGGACTAACGATCTGCGTTAGTCAAATGTGGCGACATGCGAGATCCCCACATAAGGACTTGTGAATATTGTCGGTATTGGCGGTCATTATGTGGCAGTGTTAGGATCGCATGATAAGTAAAATGTTCTTGGCCATTATATGGAGGTGCTATTAGTGCCACATAAGGACTTAAATTGTTCTTGGTCATTATGTGGCGATAACATTGTGTTCACATAATGACTTAGGTTTACATAATTTGTTTCTGCATTTTTGTCGGTTTTGGCGTTCCATATTATCTTCCCCTTCCTGGATTATTTGGTACAAATTGTACTATAGTAGGCCTAATTTAGGCTGTATCGTATGGACGAAAGGTGCAAAAATGAAGCGAAGTCGCAGTCCCGGTGAAATGTTGCAAAACTTTGACGGTATTCCCACAAAGATACCAATACCTATACGGCAGAAATCTCCGGCTACACCTCGTACTTACACATCTCATCCTAATCACGAGAACGATACATTCTATTTGCTGAAAGAAATCAATGGTAATGATTGATACTTATACACTGATACAGTGATAGCATATAAACGTTGAATATAGCCTAACGTAATGCCTAGCCAAATCTCCTGTTTAACTAAACGGTAAACCTTACTTTAAATGAATTAAAAACATTGGACCTAGGCCTATAACCTTTACCAATGCAACTTTTGATCACATATATATAAGTGTTACTTCTTGTAAAAGGATTACTAGTAAAACAAATAACGAAAGTAGAAATATGTCTTATAACTTAAGCCCAGATTAACCAGCTGCCCCAAAATTAATTTTGATTATTTTGTCCTATGGCTATCTACATTACAGGTAGCCTCACATTATGTCTATTACAGTGTTAGAAACATGGTATTTTGACTGTAGTCTAGATATTGTTAGAAATTTTGAATTGGATCAAATGCTGCTCGTACTTGGCTGGCATATTTCATGATTAAGAGAGGGTTGTTTTAACATTTTTATTGTACAGTATCATCATAAGTCATAGTCGTACTGAACGTTGTACATAGCATTGTGTCGCAGGTCGTGTATACACAGGTAGTAAGAACAACTTTAAATTGTTTGTTAGTAATTTCTACAATTTGGAGTAATGGTAATTTTTTTTCTTTTTTTGATTTAGGACATGGGATATTTTCTCTCCTTTGTTCGTTATTTTCATACCATACATGCTGAAATGTGTCATAATACAGTACTAACCATGACTTAAAATACTTTGGAGAAAAGGACTGAAATCCTAACCTATGCTAGCCTTTTAAGCAATTTTAAATTTGTTGCCAACCTATAATCAAATGGTATAAGTTAGTCTAAATTAAAACACCTGGTACAAACAGGACATGATCCCTGACTTGATCAACAAGAGTTAAAGCGCATAGTAGCACACTTAGAAGTATTTATCGAAACTTCTGAGAGATCTATCAAGCATGGCTGTCACAGTAAATAATATAATGAGAATCTTTGTGTTCACACGTTTCCATACAGTATGTACTATATGTAGTAACATAAACTGAGGAGGAGGGTAGTATTACTGACCTTTGGTATTGATCATCAAGCAATCCTTGTTGCTCAGTTTTTCTTGGTTGTAATGCTCTCAGTGATGTCGATACTGCATTGTGATTATCAGTGTGTTATTTCGGGTCACTCCAAGATTAATGTATGTCATCCAGTTACAGAGTTGTTGACAATTCATAATCATGGACGTTAAATATGAATGTAAGAGTGTGACTTCGGTCAGCTTGCGGCTTTGATAAGCCAATGAGGCTTCTATGGAGTTCCTGCTTGCAGGAGGATCTAAAATACCTACATACATACATACATTTTTAATGTGTTTTACAAAGTTTCCTCTCACGGTTTTGTAAACATTTTTTCATCTTTCCAGTTGAGAAAACTCAAGTAACCGGAGAGCAAAATCTGATCAATCACTTTGGCCTACAGCACAGCTATGATAAATTTTCCACCAAGAAGGTCAAGGAGCAGTTGAGTGCTTTCCTTCCAGGGCTACCAGGTTTGTTGACTAAGTTGTACAAAATTATATCTTTTCTTCAGTGGAAAGCAGGCAGGCAGTGTTTGATTGGAGGAATTAGAAGTTAAAACAAACTAAAAAAGAGTGATATAATGTGTTTGGGGTTCATATAAGTTGTTTGCAAAGGAACGAAAGTATTTTATTGGAGACAAAATTCAAAGCCTTCAAGAACTGTTATGCAAAATTTGGACATTAAATTTTTCGCTGAGACTTGTAGCAAGTTTATAGCATTCTAATATTTGAGTTCTATATTAAAGAGCTTTCAAACTTGATTTTATGCTGGATAACTTAAAGGATGGCAACTTGCTTTATACTCTTATCACTAGCTTTTATACATTGTTCAGCATATTCGATAAGGCATTTGTCTATCTCAACTTGTTTTTACCCAACAAAAGTGCTTAAATTGCCTTAACCACTAATTGTGACGTCACTGTAGGATTGAATATTGGCAGTGCTGTACAGTACATGTGTGGCCACTACGTCACATATTATTGAGGGAAACCATATCTACAGTGTTTATCATGTTTGCACTGTTTTAACATTGTATGAAGGTAACTCAAATATAACCAGATGATCGACATGATCTAGTACCCACTTCAACATAACCCACCGCAAGAAAAGTATTTGGAAATTAACATTTTGGTATCGTTGAATCAGTCTTCCTCTGCTCATAGACTGCACATAGTTCTGCTGACCAGTATACTGATGGCAACTTTGGTAGCTAAGTATAATGGTCAGTAATTGTGAGTTGATTTGTTTGCCCTCAAGACTACTTGTAGGTTTGATCAAGGGAAAGAACATTTAAATCAGCCCAAACTGGATCAACACCCCTCTGGGGCCCATCTGTGGCACCATATTCTTGCCCTCCCACCTCTGACAAACTAGGTCCAACAGATACTAACCCTAGAGATGTTCATGAAGGCCCCTTGACCTGTGAGACCACTTGACCATGGGGCCCTAGATACTTGCACGTTTGCGTATTGAATTATCTGGCACTGGATCTGAACTTGATAGGAATGATCAAGCTGATCAAGACTCAGTAAACTGTAATAAAACTTATCTAGCAAGAAATGGGACAAGTAGGCAGATATCTGTGAGATATTACTAGCTTTGGTGTGTTATTTCTACAGGTAGGATAGATACACCAGGTGTACAGGACAACAGCAGTCTCCAATCGGTCATCGAGAAACCTCCCATCGGAGGAAAGCCCCTAATACCATTGACCGGTCCGATGCTATCTGGCTTCAAGCTCCACCCAGGACCCGTAAGTGTAAAACTAAACTTTTATCTCCTGGTAAGAAATCTGTAAACCGACTTGAAAGCAGTTTAAAACTGAAGTTGAATCAATTCAGATTGGAGCTACTTCTCCTAAGAAGAAAATAGGGGAGTCACCCACAAAGTCTTTGCATAGATGATTTCAGGATAATCTTAAAGGAAGAAATTTTAGTGCAGAATGCATGGCTTAAGTGACTTTTGGTGAAACGATGAGAGTTATTAGTTAAATCACATGTTAAGCTAGAGCAGGGTTGTCCAACCTTTTGCAGAGGAGGGCCACATGGAATGATTATGATGAAGGAGGGGGCCGCATGAACCCTACGCTCGATTTTTTGCCCAAAGCCCAAGGCAACAAAATGTGAGCACTGCACGCAGAGCGCACTGATTTATTTTCCTTCCTGAAAAAACAGATGAAGATAGTCCAGCCGCCCCCCCCCCCCTCCGCTGCGAGTGTCACACAAACTGACCTGTATGCAGTTTTTTGGACCCATAAGGTTCGAATGATTGATTATATAGCTTCAAATTGTTATCAATAAATCTGCTCACTAAAATTTTGCACCGTAAAGCATCTCTGGCGGGCCGGACGCAACCCTGCGGCGGGCCGGACTGTGGCCCGCGGGCCGTAGGTTGGACAACCCTGAGCTAGATGATCTGGGTTCTTTTTGGTTATTAAGACTTTACTCTAAATGCCCAAACGGTCTTACTGGATTGAATATTTGCAAAACGGCACTGAAATTAATAGCATACGTCCTGACAACAGGAGACCTCAATGGCAAAGAACTGTTTAGTGAATCTTATCAATCCAGATCAAAATAAGTAAGGAATTAGTCTCCATGTCTCAATGGGATTGTAAAAAATTGAATATGCTTTTTCTCTCTTTATAGCTTCAAAGAATTTGAAATGCTTAAAATATATTTACTGTTAAATTTCTTTGATGCTAATTATATGAAGATGAAGATGTTCATTACTGTCTCCTTGAAATAGGTCGCGGATCATCTCAAATGGCTTCATAGTCAACCACCGAAGAAACAAAAGAGGAAAAAACAAAAGAGAGATTTTGGACCGCCAGAGGCAGATCCTGGAGTTGGTGGAGGTAAGTTGGTATTACAATTAATGTAAAGACAATCAAAATTCTAGAAAATGTAGATTGATAAGAATCTGTGAGAAATTTGTATCTATGGAATGAAAAATGATTTTAATAAATAAGTTTAACATTATTTGTCATACAATGCATTTTTCAATTCACACGGATAGTCCATGAATCCAGGGGTGAAAATTAAGGTTTTCAGGACCAGGTTCCACTTTATGTGAAAAGTGGCCACTGGTTCGTCTGCATTTTTTGTTGGAACCAGGTGCCACTTGAGAGCTAGTTTAAGGTTTGAAAAGTCAGGGGAGCCTCTTTGCCCCTGGTCTATACTCCACCAAGGCCCCTCCTCAACCCTTAGAGATCTATTAGAAATCATACATCATTATTACATTAGCAATTGTATGTTAGCATTTCCTCAAACAATATTTTACATACAATGGCTAATACTGTGTTTTTTGTATTAAATCTGTTTCCAACTTTATTTCTGTTGTTTCCAAACCCCCCCTCTCTACAAATCTGATTCCAATTTTGCCCTGTTTCTGTGATATCTTCCAGGATCCGAGGCAGGTGGAGACAGCTCGGACAGAGGGAAGAAACGAAAAGACAACAAGAAAAAAGGAAAGAAAGACAAAAAGAAAAAGAAGGTAAGAGAGGGGTACAGTTAGGTCCTTGGAGGGGATGCTGTCATTGTCATTATTAACGACTCTCTAGAACGTTTCAAAACACTACAGTTAGGGTTAAAGAGGGGTGCAGTTAGGTCCTTGGAGGGGGATGCTGTCATTGTCATTATTAACCACACTCTAGAATGTTTGAAAACACTGTCATTCCTATTATAAGGTAAGAGAGGGGTACAGTTAGGTCCTTGGAGGATGGTTCTGTCATTGTCATCATTAACCACTCTCTAGAATGTTTGAAAACCCTGTCATTCCTATGAACAAAGGTAAGAGAGGGGTACAGTTTGGTCCTTGGAGGATGATGCTGTCATTGTCATTATAAACCACTCTCTAGAATGTTTGAAAACACTGTTATTCCTTTGAACAAGGTAAAAGAGGGGTACAGTTAGGTCCTTGGAGGGGGATGCTGTCATTGACATTATTAACAACTCTCTAGAATGTTTGAAAACACTGTCATTCCTATGTACAAAGGTAAGAGAGGGATGCAGTGAGGTCCTTGGAGGGTGAGGTAAAAAGGGGGTGCCAGGTAGTAATTTATCAGGTATCGCAAAAGAACTATGCAAAATTAGCAAATTGTTGAACAAGTGGACAGATGTGAAGTGGTTTTCGAACCACACTGTTTTTATAGAGAAAAAGAACCTTTATAGACAAAAGAGATCATCTGAAACTGTTACAATTAATTTAAAGAATAAATGATTCCCTGGGTGCTGTTTGATGCTTGGAGGATGATTATGGCATCACAAAATCAAATGCATTCATTGTGAGTGATGTCATCAGCAATTACTCTTTTTTTATAAAAATAAATAATATAAATCTGTAATATTAGGTCTGAAATACTTCCTAGAAGTGATACATGCATGATTATACTTCCAATATGTGTGACAAGCTGATTATTTATTGATACATTTTTATGACAAATACGTGGAACTGATCCTCGAGAAGAACCACAAAACCCAACTCTCATATATCTTAGTTAGATAACCCATTCACATACATTGGACTGAAAAAGGTAAACTTGTGCATTTGCTACAGTCATATTAGGTCTGTACCTGAACATATTTGAAATAGTCAGTTAAAAGAAAAATTATGCAAATTATCATAAGCTTTATTCACTTCTGCTCAAGATTCAACTTTCCAAATTCTTAGGTCAAAGGAATGGTGACATGAAGATGTTAAATTTCTTGTGATGACCTTCAAGAAAACCTTGACTTTTTGCTTGGCTGGTTTAAGTTTATGTACTTCATTAATGTTATGTTGTCTAAAGTCTAAAGCTCTATGCTACAACTTTTGAGAGATTGCAAAGAAGTTTATAATTCAAATTGATTCCCTTGTGGCCTTGTTCAAGTTTGTTATACTGATATGTACTGTCTTTATTGTTTTTCAGAACAAATCCAGTCCTAAGCATGCTACTATAGGGGCGGCTCACACAGCAGGCGGACCAGGAAGGCCATGATAAACTACAATAGGCTATTGTAAAATACATCCCTCTGTCTGATGTTTTCTTAGATGCCTTCTGACAGATGCTCGAAGGAGAAAACTTGGAACGTGGTATCTGGTTGGTTATGATGGTGATGTTTACATGTGGACTGAATGTACTTGTGTCAAGAAAGCATTTTATTAGAATTACAAAAGTTCTTCTGGAAGAGTATTGAAGCAGAACTGTCTGTTTGGTCATGAGGATTGTCGAGTATTGTGAATGGATTCGATATATGTGAAATAACGGAAGGGAAGCGTTAAATAGGCATCTCTTCCCGGTACATTTAAGTAGCCAATGGCAATGCAGATTAACTTCTCTCACCGTTGGAGACACTCAGAACGACAGAACATTAACTTGCTTGTCGTTCGAATGTCGTAAATGATCTTGGAAGTCTGTTACTTTTCCAAAACGAAGCATCGACTCGTTCCATTGACATATCACACTCATGATAATGGAGGTATCTTGCCTTGCCTACTTTGCATATAAGAATCGGGCTGAAGTTGGTACTGCTATAAGCTTTAGGTAGTTATTTCCTTTTCAGACAGAAAGGAAATCTTTGTACCAAATATTGCTGCAGTAAAAACTTGAGTGAATTTTGATGAAAAGTGGAATATGGGTATGTACTCCAACCAGCTAATATGTACAGCAACCAGCTACTATGTACAGCAAGCAGCTACTATGTATGGCAAGCAGCTACTATGTACAGCAACCAGCTACTGTGTAGGGCAACCAGGTACTATGTACGGCAACCAGGTACTATGAACGGCAAGCAGCTACTATGTACAGCAACCAGCTACTATGTACGACAACCAGCTACTATGTATGGCAACCAGCTACTATGTACAGCAAGCAGCTACTATGTATGGCAAGCAGCTACTATGTATGGCAACCAGCTACTATGTACAGCAAGCAGCTACTATGTATGGCAAGCAGCTACTATGTACTCCAACCAGCTACTATGTATGGCAACCAGCTACTATGTACAGCAACCAGTTACTATGTACGACAACCAGCTACTATGTACAGCAACCAGTTACTATGTATGGCAACCAGCTACTATGTACAGCAACCAGCTAATATGTATGGTAACCAGCTACTATGTACAGCAACCAGCTACATGAAGTTGACAATGCTGTTCAGTTTTCAGAGGTACTGATCCATCCTGGGCTTTGTGACCAACAATACTGTCCAAAGAGGTTGAGGATAGCCATATAAACCACTTAAATTCTGTGTTGTGGGGACACATTCTCAGGGTTGGCAGTAAAGCAATATTTGGGTTAAATGAGGATTCAATTTTATAGGAGACCATATTTGAAAATTCTTTTATTTTGTATATTTTATTTTGGATATTATGAGAGGTCATGGATCTACATCAGCTTCTGACCACATCCCAGATTAACTTCCCCACATTTTGAAAGAAATATGAAGTATATATCCTTATCCCATCTGCAGGGTGTGATAAAAAACACTGCATTATAGCATAGCAAGAATGTTTCAGTACGATGTGACCCATCAAGATTTCGGATTTGCATATTTCTCAACTACAGTTGAAATAGTCATTATGACTCAGTCATCAGTTCTGAAATTAGTGAAAAATCTGTCACAAATCTACAAAGTTGTGTTTCTCACTCATACAGATTAAGAGTTATTTGACATCTCAGTTTGTGCTACTGGATGCAAAGGCTTTGTAGTGGTTTCGCTATATCTGTTATGTTGAGTTATTAATCATGCGTATTCAATGATTTATGTAAATATATGTAAATTATAAAAAGAGAGAAACAATGTCATAGAGATTTAATATTTATTGCCTTATTGTCATTCCTTTCGAGAAAATGTTTACCCATGAATCATAAATACACAAGAAGGCAGTTGTTATGGATAGCTGTTGCAAAGATAAATATTAATCCAGACAAGTATTGATAATTCACCGTTAAACATCATCTCACCACTGAACCCTCCCACCCCCATCTGCTATGAAGTTAGCCAGTCCTATTTGAGATCAAGAGATTATCTCTCTATCTTAAAGGCATTGAAGACTCGCCCCAAACCGTGTGCCGCCCTCTGAAAAAAGTTAACTTTCCGTTGCTTTGCAAGTGAAGTTTTTTTCTTGTCGCGGCAAAATGCAGACAGTAATGAAACCTGATACCTTAATTCTTATCTTTTATCTTGACCTGAGATGTCCATCGCTGCTATGTACACTGTGTTCTGGATATTGACCGTAGTTGCATGTATCGACTGTGCACTAGTGTCTAATTACTGACGGTAGCAAGCTGTGTGTGTATTTTCTTGGAATGATGGTGGTGTCTAACGCTTCTGTTACACTTCGTTCGAAACTAGGTCAGATTACAGGCATCCGATGTTTCTTTGTGCTCGAGTCTTCACTCCCTTTAAACATTTCCTTTTCATATCTTTAGTTCCTAAACTTCTTTTCACATATCTTTAGTTTTTGTGGGACCAATAAAATGCAAGGATCAACAACTTTGGATCAATTCTTACAAGGTAGAGAAAAAAATGTAAAGCTATCAGTACCAAGTTACCAGTATCAAAAAATTGTGTTCATAAGGGCAGGGTAGCGAGGGAGTGCGGGACAGACTAGGGCTAAGTTGATGGGGCTGCTCCTGGAACATATGGGATGAAGAATAGTGTAAAGTTATGATATTTCTGTAATATATTTTAGGAAAACCTAAAGATTGCATGGAGAGGGCCAGGCAACAGAATTGTCCTTTTGGGCCTGACCTTGTCTGTCCAGCTCATTAACCCATAAATATGATGTTCTCAATATATATATATCCTGGTCACCATAATGACTTACTAAGAGTTGTCAATAATTACAAATAAATACCTTAAATTAAATAAATGATTACATTGACATGAAGTATTAATTTAGTCTGATTGAAACCAGTAATTGTTCCATCCTTCAGCTATTTAATTTGAAGGGAATTTTCACTCTTGTTGTGAATCCATATCAAATGACTGAGAAACGAAAGGTGTAAAAATTAAAAAATAAATCTAAATATGGATTAAAATGAAAGTTAAAATTAATACAAAAGTGGGGGAGGGGGAAGAAGGAAGTCTCGAAGCAAAAATTTTACACTGCTAGCAGAAGTTATCATTCCTAAGAAAAGATTCAAATTTGATACTTCTTTTTGTCCAAATTGTTGGGATAAACAATGTCACAGTTGCAAGGTGAGAGAAGAAGGAAAAAAAAAATGCTGAATTTAATGGAACTTTTTTTGGTTTAGGTTGTTGATCATATTTCTAAACTTGTATTCAAACAACATAACAATATTGACTTTTGTGTTCTCATGAGTGGTCTTGATGACCTGATACTACCTGTGTTCAAACAATGTAACAATATCCTTACATCGACTTTCGTCTTACTTCTCATGGGCAGGCTTGATGACCGATAGACTACCGTAGCTAGTTCATATATTTATCAA
>JAIPMN010013966.1:0-12061 GCA_020650975.1 Apostichopus californicus | reverse complement strand
CAGTTATAGATGGGGTCCCGTGGTAGGACCATGCCTAGCCTGTCGTTTTCACCCTACTTGATTCTTTTAATCATGGCGACCCATAATTAAAAAGTTACGTACTGTTCATAAATGTACACAATGGTCAGTTTTAATCTAGAATAATATTCAGCAGCTACAGCAGTACACTTCTCCTCAGTTGTCCCTACTCTAATGATACTAAAATAGTGAAAATCATGGGAAATTTATGAAAATATCGTTGCAATAATGTTGGGAACTTAATGAAAATCCAGAGAAAGTTGCGGTATGGGCTCCAGTTTGCGTATGCTACAGTGTGTTAGGATAATAGTTTCCCGATTTTCCTATTAAAAAGTAGTCGGAAATTTCGCGCCATTTTGTAACTAGACAGAATGCATGGTCGTTACTACGAAGCAAAGCTTTTCCCTCCTGCTTTTTAGGTATATTAGGAAAACATCGCAGGAGCTGTCAATATAATTAGCTCACTCTATCCACAGTAACGTGATACATAACACCTAGCTAGGAGGGAAAAAATGCATATACACGGGTGTGCGAAAATGATCACGCGACGAACCGATATTTTGTTAGCTAGCTAGGTGGTATCTGAGCGAACGTACAAACCAAGCTGTTATATTATAACAAAAGGATCAGCAGACAGTGTTTTTTTCAGTTATTTATTTCACAGTATTGTGTCATCCTTCTAAATGTGCGGCGCCCGTTGACTGAGCAGTACATGTGGAGGGCGATTTTAGCGGTATTTGCATTTTTATTTCGCCCTCGTGATTTCTTTTCTGGGGCGATTTTTCAACTTCGTAGGGCGAATCGCACTTCGCCCCGTCTATGTTGAGCCCTGACCCAGACACTAGTAAGTTTTTCTGATTTTTTATTTATAATCGTCTTTGTTAAATTTTATTTCCTCTTTGGCTCTTTCTCTAACCTTGTTTCTACCTTATTTTTTCCCTGCGTGTGAGATTTCCCGCGAGTTATAAAGATTTCCCGGCAATGAGCTTCCCATGCCGTCTTTTTACAGGCGTGATGGTACATCTACAAACCAAATATGAGATCTGTCCTTTCTTGCAACATCATGTTTAAAAAGTTGTCACGATTTGATCTGTTGTCCCCAAATGACCATTGACCTACACCAAAAGCATTAGGCTTCCTTTACTCAATGTGGTACGTCTACACACTAAATATGAATTGGTCTGTCCTTCCCTTCTTGAGATATCGTGTTTACAAGGTTTTCAAAATTTGACCTCTGGTGACCCCAAAAGACCATTGACATCCACCAAAAACAAAAGGCTTGTTGTACTCAATGGGTACGTCTAAACCAGGGATTCACTTACTGGGGTGCATAAACCCCCAGGGGGTGCGTGAGTCCATCTTAGGGGGTCCGTGAAATGTTGCTGAAAGTCAAAACTAGAGTACTTTTGGTTCAACTAAAATCTGATATAACTATAATTTAGTAATGTACAAAAGTCGCACCTATCGACAAACTCTTTTCGCGTTGCATACGCATATGTTGCCACAGTAGTACCGTATCGTGCATGTGATAAATAACTGAAACAGACACAGGCCGCATGACTTTGATTAAGTTGGTGTACGCTGGACAGTACGTTGTGAAGATAAAGAGCTGATCTGATCGTGAAGTTTCCAAATATAAATTTGTTCATCTATTGTTTTATTTCATTAAAATATGGACTTGATCGTTTACGAAGCACTGTTATGCGTATTATAGTATAATAATGACTCAGGTCGTGTCTCGAAAAGTTGGGTGTTCGTGGACAACTCTGACATCCACAGGGGGTTTGTAGGAGGATAAAGTTAGGGAAATTCTGGTCTTAACACTAGACACCTTCTTGAGATCGGTTTTACAACGATTTCACAATTTTAACCCTGGTGACCCAAATGACCTTTGACCTCCACCAAAAACGAAAGGCTGCCTGTACTTAATGTGGTACTTCTACACAACAAATATGTGGTCTGCCCAAGCTTCCTTTCTTGGGCTATTGTGTTTACAAGGTTTTCACAATTTGACCCTGGTGACCCTAAATGACCTTTGACCTCCACCAAAAACAATAGGCTTCCTGTACTCAATGCGGTACATCTACACACCAACATGAAGGTTACAATATTCATCTAAACCAAAAACACAACAAAAAATAGTTGCAAGTGATGGCATAACCACTTTATAAGCAAGCTTTTTCACACTATGAAAGATTTTCAGAGGCAAAGTAGTAGGATGGAATGTTTAAATGAAGGCAAGTCCAGGAATGGCAAGAAAGTTTGGTCAAACCGATCATAAATTTAACATAAAAGGAAAAAATGCTCCCAGCCCAAAAATGTACGCTAATCTTAATGCGGTAAACTACGGTTAAATTAGGGTATTACATGGTAAATTTACCTCAGTATCCCTATATAGAATAACATTTTGGTACAGACTTATTTTACTTTACAAAAACTGTACATACCATATACTGTAACTGTTTAACCTTTATATTGTTGCCATGCATTTTTTGAATGCAGCATTAAGAACAAATCTGGTGCATATAAAATAGTATGCCATATACGACATCATGACATACACGGTATGAGTTGCTTTGTTGTACGTTTCAATTAGCCCAATTATGATACAATCCACCATTGGGTGAAATTTAAAATAATTTGTGGTGTACTGGTTATGATTTTAACAAGTAGGGAAAACTGTGGTACAATTGGGGTACAACTCTGGTAAATTTTGGATTAAATTGTAGTTCAATGAACTAGGGTAAAACTTTGGTACAACTAGTGTAAAACTCTGGTACAGCTATAGGGTAAAATTGTGGTTAATTAGGGTAAAATTATGGTTATGCCATAGTACACATAGGGTACATTTGAGATAAAACCATGGTGAAGATCAAATAGAAAGCGAAAAAACCCGGGAAAATTTGTGGTCAGATTGTGGTATGGTAGCCTATTATGGTAAAACTGTGTAAACCCCATCCTTAGGACTAAAATACGTACCCCAGTCAAGTTGTGGTATGGTACGACAGTTTACCATGGAAAGAGCGTGGTATTTTGCCACGGTTAGTATGAGGTAATTTTATCCCTATGCTACCCTTCATCTGCGAAGCTTTCATAATGTGTTGAAAAAAGATGAGCATTTACTATTCCTATTTCAGGCATATAGTAATATAATGACTATGAGGTGTGTACATTAAACTCTAAATTATGTAGTTTGATATGGGCGTTTTCCACGAACTAAAGCAATGTAAATCATTACATGTACACGCAGAGCCAAACATCTGTATTACATAACGTTGTGTTTTGCCGTAATTTAATTAGATGACAGTTGAAAAAAACTAGTGCATTTCCAATCGCCAATTTGTTATCAATAAAAAAAGCATCATCTAGACTAAAAATATGCATTTTGTCTCCTGTAACGAGCTATGAAAAAGGTGCAAAATTCAATGGAGATTTATCACAAAGTACGACAAAAATAGAACGTTTTACTGTTTATTACAAAAAATAAATGTTGTGAGATTAACCTTACCACGCCATGGTGGCTGGTGACGCCTGCTTTTGCATTATTCAAACATTAAATCCAGAGCGGTAGGTCGCAAGCAGTTTCGCGAAATTTCATTAGTCTGGCCTTTTTTGGGGTCGGGCTTCAAGAAAACTGCTCTCTGAGCTCATTAACTCATTGGTTGGGGTCTGACTGTAGGCCTATGCCTACTTGGCCAAAACATGGGCTCGGCCATTTTTCATTACAAAGATTTGAGACACTCCTGAGGGCGCTACTGGCAAATACCTCAGAATTCTATCAACATATCTAGCCAAACTGCTTCCTAAGCTTGTTGTAGGAGTATAAGCAGGGGCGGACTGGGTCTTAAAACCGGCCCGGGCAATTTTCACCTAGACCGGGGGACCATTATTCATTGATACGTTACTTACATAATGATTGCTGTCCTGTGTGAGGGATCTAAGGGTGTCCCCCTTCCAATTGAGATTCTCTTGAAGTTGAGAAATGCCTAGATGCAAAAATGGTGCTTTATTTCTCAATTTTGTAGGTTGCAATAATCCTTTAAAAAAGACCCCAAAATAATTTTCCAGAAGCAACACTTGATTAAACTGAGAAAAGTTAAAAACGTAAACAACAATAGAAAAAAAGTATATGTTGAATACTGGATTTTATTTAGTTTTTTAAGCAAGTTTTTGACATGCTTGAAAAAACAAACAAAAAACAAGGGTAATCCCCTATCCTTACACACACTTTTGTTGCCCTGTTCAATTAGTGTGGGGATTTATTTCGCAAAATCGGTAAACCGGGGAAATATACTCAAAGTCGTCGACTAAAATTCGTCTAATTTTGATAACCAAACATCCTACTGTATACGGGTCATTTTGATTCATACATAATCTCTCAGGACTTAGCTTCTGAGTGATATCCAAATAATCTAAGAAGATTTTACCTTTTTTTTACTTTTTTACTGACGAGGTGCAGATTAATAAAATCTGTATTCTCTGCTAATGCAAGGTAAATGTCAGAATGCATTGGTCACTGTACTTGTGTATGTAGTCGTAAAAATATTAGCACTGACGGGTTGCCAATTGCACATGTTCTTCTGTTACGAACTAAGAGAATAACTAACATGGTGATTACATGAGCTGATTCCCACGGTTAAGAATAAATTTCTACACAGCCCGTCTTTATTCTATTAACTGCTATGAAAATGGGCTGTAATTTCTACCAGGCTCCCCATCCTAACGGGCATTGTCCAAATGCCTGTGTAGCCAGTCCGCCACTGAGTATAAGCCTCAAAGTCTTAGGCTGTCTACCTATGGATGTCACCTGCGATATGCAATGCTAGCGAACATGAATACCTTCATCGTCATCCGTCACATAACGAACAAATATTCAATCCAGTACAGTGATAGTAGGCTAATCATATAATATATCACACGCTAGGACCTAAGCTGTTTGAAACGTGTTAACGCACTTAGCCGATTATAACTAGTCTCTGTACAGGCCTAAGTACTGCAAACGACCATTTCTCTGCAAACCCTAACTCCACATAAAGCTGCCAAAAATGCATCAAATCAGTCAAATTTTTTGTAAAGTTTCAAATGAAAAACATATAGGTACCTCATAGAGCCTAGATGTTAAACTTCCACGGGGAAATTGAATCGACAGTAGATAGTTTTGGATACGTATAAACCGAAGTTATATTTCGTTTACGAACCAGCTTTGTGAATGGTCCTGGCCACAAACTTTTTCGGGTTTCTTACCCTCAACTTCATGGAGTTTGGAAAGCCGAAATTGCAAATAAATCAGTTCATATACCCTACACTAGTTTGGAGTGCCCTCATTGCAAATACACTAGTGCATGTATGTATTTTAGATCCTCCTGCAAGCAGGAACTCGCGCAGAGGCCTCATGGCTTATCAAAGCCGCACGCTGACCGAAGTCAGTCTCTATACATTCATATGTAACGTCCATGCATGATTATGAATCGTCAATTGTCAACACCAGTCTATTGCAGAGTACCGATGTAGATGTAGCTATATGGTTTGTCCCCCACATATTTAGTTATATAGAGGCATTGGAACTGGGGGTGTCTTCGAAATGAATTTGGATAACGGAATGAACTTGGACAACGGTATGAAATTAGACAACGGGAGTTTCCTCGAATGCAACATAAGTTTCCGCGACGGCTACCTATACTTTTCGCGACGGCAACATAAGTTTCTGCAACGGTAACATAAATCATAAATGTGATACAAACGGCGTGCATTACGATTGACCTTAACCTTTGACGTTGAATTTATGAAACGCCTAGCCATGTTTTTAGTACATGAACTTCACCTTCCGCTCACACACATTAACTGTATGCTTGTTCAAGCCTCAATGTACGGTAGGTGCTTGCAAACTACGATTCGTTAGTACTGTGCAGCAATTATTTTACGCGCTGGTACCACCAGGATCTTTCTCTACTTATATACTTCAAAACACTGGTACTTACAACTTGATAATTAAAGTTGGTAACTATAAGTTGAACACAGGTATGTGTTTATCATTTTTAATATCATTTATGAGACTAGTACTTGAAACAATTATTATCATAAATGTCTTCTACAACTAGTAATAGTACTACACTACTGGCACTACTACTTGTACTAGGCCTAGCCTAAGTACGTTACTAGTAATACTAAACGGAAGCTATGTGTGCCCACCATATTCTTCAGAATGGTGTTAATATGGTTACCGTACAACGTTCCATGATAGCGTTGAAATATTTTAAACCACCATATTGAATTAATTCAACTATCAGAACCGTAACTGTGTATAGTAAACACTTCACAAATGACGCACCTTCGTTATTGATGCGCTTTCAAATATTACTAGCAATGATACAGCAGGCAACCTAAACTGTTTACAGCAAAACAGGGTTACATATTTGATTAGTTTTAATCCATTTCAGTTAAATGCTGATCAAATTGTGGTTTTTTAAGCTTTAAACATCTTCCCCCAAGTTTTGCACATGATTTTGGCATTTAGAAATCTTACTCCCTAAAAATACCCAAAATTACCTCAGTACCACATACCAGTCCATACCACAAACCATTACTCGCTGGGCCCTGACCTATCGTAGCTAAGAGGCTCAGAGCTTAGAGGCTAAGAGCATAGTAAACAGCATCCAAAGTCAATGGATGTATATGTACAGTACTTAGCCCTACACTTCAGTTAGCTTATCGACGAATGTGTCAATTTAGGGGTATGAAAGAACTTGACACCGCAGACACTTTGTAGTCAAATTCTGCTCAATTGGTCTTGCATATTGGCACAGAACAATTAATATTTTGAGATCATTAGCATTCCTATCTTAAACTATGTATATGTACTGAGGTCTACAATTCAGTAAGCTTATCTACGGATGTGTTAATTTAGGGCTAAGAAAGAACTTGACACCACAGACATTTTGTAGTCAAATTCTGCTCAATTGGTCTTGCATATTGGCACAGAACAATTACTTTTTTTGAGATCATTAGCATTCCTATCTTAAAGGGGAGTGGGGTACTGGCAGGAACCAAGGTGAGTGAAGATTTTGCATATATATACAATGTACAGAAACAATTATTTTCTCTCTTTTTGGCCACCTTAGTACTGCCCAGTAGTTTTGCTATTACTCTGCAAAGAATTTGGCCGTCAATGTTCTGTAAAATTCTGAGCACCAAGTGCATTTGAGAAGCAGAAATACATGTAAGCCTATCACATGTAGGTTGAATTGAGCAAAGGTATTTCAAGTAAACTTCAGTATGTCCAGGCCTAAACATTACAGGTACTTTATGATTATGTTCAACACAATCAGTGGTCAAAATGCTAGGCCTGGGCAACACTAGGTAGGCATCTGTTTATAACCATAGTAAACTGGCAACTATAGTAGGCTACTCATGCCAGCATGAGTCTTCAAGAATCAAGTGTAATATTATTGTATTATTGTTGCTACTGAGCTTATCATTGCTACCATTTAGGTCCTGAGGCAGGAATGAATTACAGTATCCAGACTAGGACAACCACATTTCATGTATTTTGAATAAATTTATTCCAAATTTACTGAGCTATCCTTACAACCAAATGTCATGTACATTGATTACCGTTGCTTAGCAAGCTTCGTGAAACTAGTGGCAAACACAATCTGTATAGGACCAAGCTTAAAGTTGTAACTTTGGTATGAGTAAATAGCTCACTTTGTGACAATAGGACCCCAACAGAGTTCATCTGAGCAGCAATCTCAGGCCTAAAAGTATAAATTTTGACCCATATTCTCATTTTAGACCACAGAATTCAGTGAAGCGTGATAACACGGAACATCGTTCCTGAAATATCAATTGCTACACTATTTATGCTAAGTATTTAAGCCATTTATATACTGGATTTCAGCCAAATTGCAAAAAAAGAACAATTTTGCATAAAGGTTTGGCCAATTAATTGCTCCCATTGACTTGCACTACAGTAGGCTAATTGAGCTGTGATACCTGTACTATTGTAATATGTTAGCATATATGTTAGCAGTGCTGTCTCCTATATGTTAGCATGTATGATAACATACATGTATAGTGGCATGTCTGTTAGCATACATGTTAGCATACATGTTAGCATGTATGTTAGCATGTACTGTATGATAGCATACATGTATGTTAGCATGTATGTTAGCATGAATGTTAGCATACATGTATGTTGTTAGCATGTATGCTAGCATGCATGTTGTTAGCATGTATGTTAGTATGTATGTCAGCATGCATATAGCATACATGTTTGTTAGGATGTATGATAGCAAGTATGTTAGCCTGTATGTTAGCCTGTTTGTTAGCACATCTATGTTAGCATGTTTTAAGCAGTATGATAGTGTGTATGTCAGGCTGTATGTTAGCCTGTTTGTTAGGATACATGTATGTTAGCATGTATGTTAGCATACTGCATGTATGTTAGCATGTATGTTAGCATACTGCATGTATGTTAGCATGTATGTTAGCATGAATGCTGGCATGTATGTTAGCATGTATGTTAGTATGTATGTTAGCATGTACTGTATGTTAGCATGTTTGTTAGCCTGTTTGTTAGCATGTATGTAGCCTGTTATTATTATGATTGGTTCCTTGCTGAAAGCAAAGGAACCTATGTATTCAGGTTGGCGTGTGTGTGTACATGTATGTGTGTGTGTGTGTGTGTGTGACGCTTTAGCTTGTATGCACGATAACTCAACAAGGGAATTACCGATCACTACCATACTTGGTGTGTGGGTGGCCCATAGTGACTAGATGAACCCTATTGATTTTGGTGCGGCAAAGGTCACCAAAGGTCAGTTAGATGCCAAAAACCAATATATTTAAAACAGCAATCACTCCCATTGACAGGGTCCAACATGGTTGATATTTTGGGAGTAGTTGTGAATGGGGTAAGGGATCATTTCCAAACATAACGGTTGTGTGATCGAAGGTCAACAAAGGTCAATTAATGATAAAAAACTAGTATTTTTGCGATAACTTGAGAACAAAATGTCCGTTAGGGTTGGGAGTTGCTTCAATGTAATCCAATTGTCAACCCATATCTGGGTGACCCTTGACCTCAATTTGACCTATGGTGACCTTTACGTGATTTTGGGGATTTTTACAGTTTTGATGCTATTTTCAGATGTCAAAGGTACCTTCTGATCATAAATGTCAATAGGTTGACCCCGTGTGACCTTTTTTGTGCGAAGTTATATAGGGTCAAATTTTTCGGTCGGAGTTAGGATGGCTGTACAGACTTGTCGTTTTGTTTTTTGGAATCAGGAGATAAAACTACATCTGAAACCAAGGTCAAAAGGTCAAAGGTCACATTAGAAAAAATGTGCTTATTTTGGGAGGAAACGAGCAAAAAAGGAAATGTTTGGTTTTGATGCTAGATTTGGATATCAAAGGTACCTTCCGATCAAAAATGTCAACGGGTTGACACCCGTGTGACCTTCGTGTGCGAAGTTATACAAGGTCAAAGTTTATTTTCAGACATTTAATGCAATAACTCCCAGTTCCAAGGTGTGACACGGTTGATATTTTTGGACAAGTTGCAAATGGTATAGGGGAATATATTCAAACTTAACGGTCATGTGATCTGAGGTCACCAAAGGTCAATTATTGTTAAAAAACTAGTATTTTGAGGGGAGAAAATGGGCAAAGAAAAAATGTTTGAATTTTTATAGTTTGATGCTACTGTATATTCACGTCTCACCAATCAAAAATGTCAATAAGTTGACCCAAGGTGACCTTTGTGTGTTAGGTTATAGGAGGTCAAAGTTAATCTTCAGACATTTAGTGCAATAACTTCCAGTGCCAAGGTGTGACACGGTTGATATTTTGGGACAAGTTGCAAATGATATAGGGAAATATTTTCAAACTTAACAGTCATGTGATCTGAGGTCACCAAAGGTCAATTAATGATAAAAAGCTAGTATTTTTGTGGTAACTTGAGAACGAACTGTCCGTAAAGGTTGGGAGTTGCTTCATTGTAATCCAGTTGTCGACCCGCATCTGGGTGACCCTTGACCTCAATTTGACCTCTGGTGACCTTTTCGTGTTTGGGGATTTTTACAGTTTCGATGCTATTTTCAGATGTCAAAGGTACCTTCTGATTATAAATGTCAATAGGTTGACCCCTGTGTGACCTTCGTGTGCGAAGTTATACAAGGTCAAAGTAAAAAAATATTAATAAGGTTACGGGTCCAAAACTCCAAATTGCAATAACTTGGCTACTATGTATTGGAATTTCGTCAAACTTGGTATGATGATATTGGTAGATAGTCTTCACACACTTATGTGTTGCAATTGATATCATGCATATTTATGAGGGGGGGGGCTTAGCAATATTTCGTTATGAAAAGTTTGTATGCACGATAACTCAACAAGGGAATGACCATTATGACCAATCATTACCATACTTGGTGGGTGGGTGGCACATAGTGAGTAGATGAACCCTGTTGATTTTGGTGCTCATATCATGAATATTAATAAGGTCATGGGATCAAACGTGAAATACTCCAAATTGCAATTACTTGGCTACTATTACTAGTCGGAATTTCTTTAAACTTGGTATGATGTTAATGGTAGATAGTCTTCACACACTGATGTGTGTTGCAATTGATATCAGGGCTTAGCATTACTTTGGCAACAAAAGTTTGTGTGCATAAATTGCTGTTGTTGTATTAGGGCTTTGTTAGAAATTTCCCTATGAATGGAACTAATGAACAGCAGCAAGGAACCATGAAATGTTTCATTCTGGTTATTATTATTACCCTGTTATTTATAAAGCGCATAATCCAAAAGTTCTATTCGCTTTACAAGACAAAAAAAAAAATTATTGGACAAATGATTCAAAGAAATAAGTCTTCAAGCACTTCTTAAACACAAGTAGGGAAGGAGAGTCTCTGACAGCCTGAGGTAGGTTGTTCCACAGCGCTGGGGCGACATGGAGAAACGCTGATCTCCCAGCCCGCTTCTTGGGAGGAAACGTCACAAGTAGTGTTATAAGCAACATGAAGGACTCAACCCACTTTTGGTTCCTTGCTTTAGCAAAAGGAACCTATGTAGTCAACTTGTGTGTGTGTTTGTGTGTGTCTGTAACACTTGCTTGGGTACACTGGAACTCAACAAAAAAAAGTTGAACTGAACTCAACCTTGGTAGTTAGATCCGCCATAGTGAGAAGGTGTGCCCTGTTGTTTTCAGTCCTGTACACACCAAGAGGTATTACATTACTGTATAACTGTAGACAATACCGTAGTCATTGAGTACTGGACTGCCCCCTTTCACCCCCAGAGGTATTACTTTACTGTATAACTGTACCTACTACAGTAGTCATTGAGTACTGCACTGCTCCTTACACACCAAGAGGTATTACATTACTGTATAACTGTAGACAATACAGTAGTCATTGAGTACTGCACTGCTCCCTTTCACCCCCAGAGGTATTACTTTACTGTATAACTGTAGACAATACAGTAGTCATTGTGTAAGTACTGCACTCCTCCTTACACACCCAGAGGTATTACTTTACTGTATAACTGTCGACAATATGTAATCATTGAGTACTGCACTGCCCCCCTTACACAACTGGAGGTATTACTTAACTGAACTGAACTCAACCTTGGTAGTTAGATCCGCCATAGAGAGAAGGTGTGCCCTGTTGTTTTCGGTGCCTGTAAAGGTCACCAAAGGTCAGTTAGGGGCCAAATACCAAAATATAGACAAAGCAATAACTCCCATTGACAGGGTCCAACATGTTTGTTATTTTAGAACTAGTTGTAAATAGGGTAGGGAATGTTTCAAACATAACAGTCGTTTGATCCAAGGTCAACAAAGGTCAGTTAGGGGTCAAAAACTAGTATTTTTGCAATAACTTGAGAACAAAATGTCTGTCAAGGTTGGGAGTTACGCTATTGTAATCCATTAGTTGACCAGCATCTTTGTGACCGTTAACCTTAGGTTGACCTCTGGTGACCTGTATTAGTTTCTTTAGTTATTTGAATATTTGTGGCCATATTCAGATCTCAAATG
>JAIPMN010013962.1:9799-27881 GCA_020650975.1 Apostichopus californicus | reverse complement strand
GTGATCCTAGGGTCTAAGGGGCAAGGGCGGCGGAAGCACTTTTAATCTGGGGGGGGGCACCAACGTCGAAGGGCACTTTGTTAGAATTTTAGAAGCCTTGTGGTAGTAAACATAGGCGTAGGAGGCGGGGGGGGGGAGGCTGCAGCCCCTTAACCAAAAATGTTTGTGAAAATTCGGGCAATATGCTGAGAATTTTTCAGGCACCTACTGAAAGAAAAATAATTTGCTATGTGTTTTTCAATGGTTAAACTCATATTATTATGATCATTATTATTGTAACGACTTTCCCAATATTTATAACCAATATGGAAGAGTAATAACACGGAAATGATTGTATGTTATTGGCATGCGATGTATTTACCGACGCATGCCTATATGATATGCACATTAACATGTTAAACGCGCGAAAAATTTTGGTAATATTTTTCGGGCAAGTCGTTACATCCCCCAAATCAAATTGGGCTCCTACGCCTATGGTAGTAAACATTTAAAACTTCCCGAAATATTTCATTCGACGTGGGTTTCGCTTTGTAAACTCTTTTTTATTTAGAAATTTTTATGTAGAAAAAGGGCACATTTTTAACCTGAGGAAAAGTGGGGGGCACGTGCCCCATGTGCCCCCCCCCCGGTTCCGCCGCCCTTGCTAAGGGGAGTGGGTTTCCCTCTGTCCATTGTGAAATTCTTGGATATTTAAGTACAACAGGGAACCCCCTTCAATTTAGCCATGCAAAGCACCTACAAAAACTCACTCGAAATGTATCTGCATCAGTACGAGTTTGAAAATTGAGATTTTTAGGCATTTTTGGCACGTGTAGCACGCGTGCACACTATAGTTCATTTGACGGACAAGACACACCTGGCTGACTTGTAAGGATAACCGCCCTTCTGACGTTCTACATGTTTAAAATTGGCGTTTAATTTAATTATTTTTTTCTCTCTCTTTTTTTTCACTTTTTATTTTCTCTTTTTTTTTGGCCAAGAGCAGGGGGGGTCCGGACCCCCTGGACCCCCCCGGATCCGCGCCTGGTTTAGACTAGTCTACCACTGCTATTCCTCTCGATTTTAATTTCCAATCATATGATTTAGCGGATGTTCGGAAACACTTTTTGGCTCACCTTTGGGGGGGCCATGGCCCCCTTGGCCCCCCCCCCCTTGGATCCGCCAGTGAGTGTATATACCTCTACACTCATTATTGTTACCAAGATTTAAAGTTAAAACATCTTAAGAATGTTTGTGTCTGCTTAGAACAAACTTGCGTCCACACAGTCCTCCATGAAAACATGTACTTTTATCTTAAAGTGTATGTTTTTTTTGGAAATTTCAAAACAGAAAAGCCAAATCGGGGGACTGTACAACATATAATTGTACACTATTCTAAGCATATCCTACAGTCTATATTGTAGATGACAATTGTCTATTATTTCTAGTTTATTTCTCTGTGGTATATGTGAGTCTTACATGTCTAAATTTGTTTCATATGTTGCAGTCGATGTAAGTACAGCTAACATGTGTGTTCATGTCATTGCATTATAATTACAGATAGAGCAAGACTTTGATTATTTGCAACAAAGGTGTGAGAGCTTTCTTTATCAGAAAGGGATGCTTTGGCAGAACAGATAATCGACTATGCAGATCATGTGCATTCCGCAAGGCCAGAAGTATTGCAGGTGTCTAAGAAAATAGATGGATATATTCCAAAGGTGAGTTCATATGTTTCATTCAGTAGCATCATCTGACCATTTGACAATGACTACTGATTACCCCTCGACAGTATAAATGTTCCTCATTATATGTGATTCCTATATTGCTTTCACCTTCTGATACAATATCCAAAATACTGACTGTTACAACAACAATAAACTAAACCTCACTAGTTTTGGTATTTACATGCAAAGATACTTACCTGTCTTCACGTTGATGAGATTCAAAACACAACTGAAAACAGTGAACAAGTGTAATTCCTGACCATGGAATTTGGCGGTAGAATTACGCTTCTTTACTACGTGAATATAGGAGGGAGAGGTGATGGACGTAACCAGAGGAGGGTCAATGGGAGTGAAGTTCTAAAATGTTGCCTGTTACGGGAATAAGCTAGGTAAATGGAAAGGTGCAATAGTAGAGTCGAGACAGGTAAGAGAGGAGGGCAGTACATTCCAAAACTATCAGGAAGCCTGAAATATGTCCACAATTAGAGGGTCAATCAAGCTGCTTCCCTATTTTCTAAACCATAAACGTGAATTGAAGTTTGAAATAGTGGTAAACTCTAACCAGGAAATTTAACCAGGATTTCCTTGTTATTTCTACCCAGGATTTTGTTAACATCTCATTCACCAGGAAACCTGGTGAAAACAACCAGGATATGTAGGGTGGCATAGAAATGCAGCTCCTGGTGAAAATTTCACCAGTTCCTGGTAAAATTTCACCAGGTTGTGTTTAGAGCGTATAGTAACGTTCTCAACATTGCTTCAGTATACGGGTAAAACGCGTAAGAAACAACATGCAAACTTACTGAGGTTTACGAAGATGATTTCTCGGGAGGTGCTCTCAATCAAGAGCTAAACCTTTAGCTTTTAACAAAGTCAACAACTGAAACTTTATTTTATAAACAAAAAAAATATTGATTTACTTGCAAAAGGTCTGTCGGGGTAGCCTAAAGGTTATCTAATATATCCTTTACCTACGATGTTTTTGTTTTTTTGAGAGGTACTTAACCTAAGGTTAAGTGATAGCGTTAGTGGGACGATCGACTGATGTGATTAACATAACCACTGAGTCCACTTGTGACTCGCACACCGACTGACTCGACCTGTGATTAGCATATCGACTGAGTCAACTTGTGACTCACACACGGACTGACTCGACCTGTGATTAACATAACTGGATCTAACTTACTTGTGACTCGTACACCAGACAGACTCCAACTGTGAGTGACTCTTACGTGACTGACTCGTTACCACACTGACTATAGGATGACAAGAAAGATACGCAACAAAGTTGCACGGCCGGGTTGTCATAGAAAGCCGGTTGTATATTTGTGTGTACGGTCTCACTTCATTTGTATAAGCCATTCTTATACTTACTTGGTACCTTCTCAAGTATCAAGTACATATATATTGTACATATTTAGTCAGCTTGGAAGGGAGGGACACGGGGAAGGTTGGATGGCGGGTGAGGAGCCGGGTGCACTTGGATAGGGACTCAGAGGGAGGATAGACGGGGGATAGGGAGAGGCGGGTGGAAGGAACTCTTCCCGAGGCTACTCTCCTTATTATTACATGGATGACAATCAACAAGGACATTGTTAACCAAACAATTGGTTGGTGTGATTCCACGTCATTTGTCGAATGTTTTTACAGCTTACATTCCAATATTCTTAAACACGAGCTTGTTTTACAACAAACGTGCGATTTATTTTTAAATGTACGTAGGAATGTTAAAAAAAAGGATTATCTAATATATACCCGACCGTCCATAAAAGTCCACGAAGACGTGCATGGGACTGAATGCTATATGACCCCACCCATACACAATCTATACTCAATGTGTCAAGATTGGATTATTTGCAATTGGACCGACAACGATTATGTAGCTGTACTTGCGTGTAATAGATTCTGACACATTTCCCTGAGACGAGTTTCTTCTTATTTAGGCCTAGGCCTATTCCTTTTGCAAGATGAATTTAATGTTGTTTTTAATCATCTGTCTCGTATCAAATCTAGCCGGTGTTTGTCTCTGCCTCACGCCTTCTATTTCACCGACACAAATTTCTGGCTTCTGTCAATATCAAGTTGCGTAAGTATAGTCTATAATATTGTCGTTTTTATTTTATTTGATGTAATATTTAATCCTTAAACAGGTGCAATAATGGACATGTCAGACCTGAGTTAGAGCCATAAAGTGCCTAAAGTCAATTCGTCCTACTAATACATGTACTTTATACCGCGTCTATATCCGTATAACTAAAATTACTGTTTTAAAAGTTATCAATCTTTTTTTCAACTTTTTTTTTGCAGGACTATTGTTTCCCGACGTTCGACGGTTACCGCTCATAGACTGGAAACATACGCGATACCATGTGGATGGATGGATTTATTCACGTGCTCACGGCAAAGGTAATTATAGAAGTCTCATTTCATTTCGTTTAGGGAATACAGCTGTTAGCTATCTTAAAACTTAAAGAGTTCTGCCGGATATACCAAGCTTTCTTTATATGTTTTAGTTTCATTTCTTTGTGGGTGGGGGAGGGGAGGGGACGAAGGGGGGGGGGAGTTGCGGGGATAAAGTCAATGTAAGATCACGTGAAGGAACAAACATAATGATATTGAAATGAAAGAACAAAGTTGGATCAACTATATTGACACCATGTTTTCTATTTGTATACACAAACCGTCGATTTGTTACGTGATTTCGTTCTTTACTTTTATCTACAAAAGAAACTGATTCGATCAAAATTACATTAAGCGATACGTCTGCGCATGTTCACTTCATTGACGCATGAACTACTGATGAATTCGTGCGAATGTTAATAGAATATATTCGTTACTATAACACGTTACTGTAACATATATTAGTAACACATATTCGCGGAATCAGTACTTGTTTGTCTGTTATATGATTCTGTAAACAAGATATCATTGAATAAAAGAGCCATTCGATTTTCTTTCTCATAGGTGAAATGATGAGTTTTCTCAGTGAAAAAAAGGCGGTCATGCTCAAACCCTCTATATAAGCCAGGATATACATGCCAGCTTGATTTCCATCCCATAAAGTCTCATCTAATTGTGTTACTATATAGCCTACTTTTTTTTTATTACAACTAAATATTGGTTTCAAATATTTGAATTCATCTATATCATAACGAAAGTTATTGTAGTTTATTTCTGAAAGTGGAGTCATATTTTCAGGAAAATAAGTAGTTCAATGTGTAGTGTCATGTGAATTTTGTTTTGATCATGTTCATTTTCTCATTGCAGATCAATTTACTATGAAACTAACGGTGTTGTCTACGTTACGATGTACAAACACGTGATTGGCTGCTGTCATGGATACCAAAACGTATCTGGGCTCTGTCAACGTAAGACTGATCTTACGAACAGCTGGTTGCGCTTCATTAAAAAAAAATCCCTCGAAAACCAGGTTGACTCTTAGTTCAAGGGCAATGGTGTAGGCGAACACTATGAAGTATTTCACGCCCTGCAAACATGATTCCCGGCATTGGGGAGGGGGGGGGGGAGATGGGTGTGACAAGGCCCCAACGATTTGCATAGCAATGATTATCACAAGTGTGGTGCCGTTGTGTTCCAAACGTTTGTTAATCTGGCACCGTTGAGATAATATTTGGTGACAAGAGAAATATGTATGTATGTATATGTGATCTTCCCGCAAGCAGGAACTCGCGAAAGAAGCCATAGAGGCTTATAGACTCGCAAGCTGACCGAAGCCAATCTCTCGGCACACATCCATTTAACGTCCATGTCGGGAAGTTGTTATTGAACAACACCCTTGCCAGACGACACACCTTGCTGTCGGCGGGGAATCGAACCGGGGATCTCATGACTGGGAGACGCCGGCGTTAACCACTAGGCTATACACTCCGCCCAAATAATGTATACAAATGCAAGCATGTAATATCCACTAACTTAATTCTACAATCCTCTCGTTTTACTGCTTGTATTTATATTAGCTACCTGCAACAACGACTGTATGAACGGTGGTCTATGCAGCTCTCCCAACCAATGTACTTGTCCGTGTGGATGGACAGGTAGTCAGTGCCAAGAAGGTAAGGTTTAGAGTGATGTCTGGCCAAAATATGAGAAACTCTGTCACGTAATTGACAGCATGACTCTAGTAGCAAAACAAAAAAACCACCACCCAAAAAACCAGGCGCGTAGCCAGGAATTTGCCAAGGGGGGGGGTGGGCGAAAATGTAGAAAAATTTTCAGAGCCGTAGATACGGCATTGCATACTATCTAAGCGTAGCGCCACCATGGTTGGCGCGAAGCGTACAAGAAAATTTTGGCTGAAAATACCTCCCAGATCGCTGGAAATGGCACTTCCCAGGCCTTGTAAGTTGCATCTTAGCATTTTCTCTTTTGAAATTACTAGCGATATCATAAAAACATTAAAAAAAAATTTTTTAAATATGCTCAAGGGGGGGGGCGGCTGCCCCCTTCGCCCCCCCCCCTTGGCTACGCGCCTGAAAAAAACAAAAACAGACGAGGTTTAAATCAAGGAGAGTTGCTCTTCGCTAACTTTCCCTAATCTTCGTGGTTACGTCATGAATTCGTCATAACTGAATGTGTCATTTGGAACATTGGTAAATCAGAGGGATTTCATCAGGGTACACATTTTTTTTCCTGATTTTTGTAAACACCTGAAAGCTTTCAACAGTATTCAAATTGACACATAGCCAAGAACTAATGGAATGTTATGAAATCATATACAAAATTATGATCATTAGTTTGTTTTAATGTAGACTAGCATAGGCGTAGGAGGCGGGGGTGGGGGCTGCACCCGAACCAAATATTTTTGTGAAAATTCGGGCAATATGCTGAGAAATTTTTGGGCACCTACTGAAAGAAAAAATAAATTGCAATGTGTTTTTCAATGCATGGTTAAACTTATATTATTATGATCATTCTTATTGTAACGACTTCCCTAGAAGTTATAACCAATACGGAAGGGTAATAACGCGGCATATGATTGTATGTAATTGGCATGCGTTGTAATAACCGTTACATGCCTTATATTTACTGTAACGTCATAAATATGCGTTAGAATTTTTTTCTTGAACACGTTAGGCGCAAAACAGTGTCTTAATATTTAAAAATCGCAGAGGCATATATGTAAATCAATGCGAAAAGGTGTTTGATTTTACCCAGCAAATACGAACCGTGTGTTCACGTTAGAAGTAAGAACCGTTCAATACATTATTAGCAATATTATGAAAATGTGAAATGCAATCTGTTCTGGTTTAACGCAAACTTTCCCTTCTCTTTAACAGCTTGTCCGTCTGGTTATTACGGTATTGATTGCGCCAAGCAATGTGACTGTGAAAACGGAGGTACATGTGACCGAACAAGGGGTGTCTGCGATTGTCCTCCTGGAACCAGAGGACCCCTCTGTGAAAGCTTCTGCCCTGCCGGGTTCTACGGTAAAAACTGCGCCTATCTTTGTACATGCGAAAATGGAGCGTTATGTGACTCTGTCGATGGACTATGCGAATGCCTTCCCGGTTTCCTTGGGAGCCGATGTGAGAACTCGTGCAATCAAGGATTCTTCGGTCCGAATTGTGGTAAAGTTTGTCGCTGTCGGAATGATGGGGATTGCAACCCAATTGATGGTTCTTGTTCTTGTGCTCCGGGATATATGGGGAAATATTGCGACTTGATATGTCCTCACGCTACGTTTGGATTAGAATGTCTGACTGATTGTTTCTGTTTGAATAATGCCTCCTGCCAACACGTGACAGGCGATTGTCATTGCGCACCAGGTTTCACTGGAATGACTTGTATAAACAAATGTCCCACAGGAACCTGGGGTTTGGGTTGTTTGGGTACGTGCAGCTGTCCCACTGATGCTGGATGTGACCATATAACCGGCACCTGCATTTGTCCACCCGGACGGAGAGGCACCATGTGCACTCTACCGTGTCAATCTGGGACATTTGGAGAAAATTGCGCCCAACAGTGTTCTTGTCAAAACGGAGCACAGTGTGGCATGTACACAGGTAGATGCATTTGCACCGACGGCTGGCAAGGAGAGGATTGTGCCGACCCTTGTGGGTTTGGGTTTTTCGGTCCATCCTGTTCTTTGACTTGTGATTGTGTCAATTTCGTCGGCTGTAATCACTTAGCTGGAACCTGCGAATGCGACCGAGGTTGGAGAGGAGCAAGATGTACGGAAGAATGTCCTCAGGGCTTTTACGGCCCAAACTGTGGCAAGGTTTGTCGTTGTCGAAATGATGCATTGTGTAACAGATTTGATGGCAGTTGCCAATGTCAAGGTGGATGGCAAGGGGTATTCTGTGAGGAACCTTGCGAGGAAGGATTCTTTGGCACTGATTGTGGGATGTCTTGTTTCTGCAAGAACAACGCACCGTGTCATCATGTAGACGGTTCTTGCCAGTGTACACCAGGATGGCAAGGTCCCATCTGTGACCAACCTTGTGACGATGGATTCTTTGGCTACGAGTGTGCAATTCCATGCCGCTGCCAACACGACGGTCTGTGCTCTCACTTAGATGGTCGCTGCATTTGTCCACCTGGCTTCACTGACATGATTTGCAGTCAGCGATGTGATACAGGATTTTACGGGTTTGATTGTCTTCAAGTTTGCCGATGCCAAAATGGGGGCGACTGTAACTTCGTCACTGGCATTTGCACCTGTAAACCAGGGTGGGTCGGTGTCACATGTTCCACAGTTTGCCCGGGGAGAACTTATGGCGACGGGTGTCGAGAACTGTGTAGGTGTCAGAATGGTGGTATTTGTGATAAGGTGACAGGATCATGTAATTGTCCTCTTGGTTCCCATGGTGATCTCTGTGAAACACCTTGCGATAAATTTCATTTTGGACTTCAGTGTTCTCAAATATGCAATTGTCAAAACAATGCTACGTGCGATCCAACGACAGGAGAATGTATGTGTATTGCAGGTCTTCATGGTCCGGCCTGCGATGAGCCGTGTAGTGTTGGTTCGTTTGGACCAGACTGTGCATTTGAATGCCAATGCGAAAACGGGGGCGAGTGTGATACAGTCACGGGTGCGTGTACATGTCCACCTGGTTGGATCGAGAATTGTTTAACACCTTGTCCAGAGGGTCAGTTCGGACAGGATTGCGTAGGAATATGCCGTTGTGCGAATGGTGGCTTGTGCGACCGCTTCGATGGTCGATGCACATGCCCTGCCGGCTGGCACGGCAGAACATGCGACGCACTATGTCTTGATGGGATGTATGGTCCGAATTGTGAGAAGCATTGCAGGTGTCAGAACGAAATAACGTGTTCTAGATTCGACGGAACTTGTACGTGCGAACCAGGTTGGCAGAGTACTTTTTGCACCCTACCATGTTTGGAGGGCACTTGGGGGAGTGGATGTAGCAATCAATGCCTATGTGAGAACGAGGCCGACTGTAACATAGCAAGTGGTGAGTGTACGTGTACTGCCGGATGGAGAGGTGTCACGTGTTCTGAGCCGTGTGATGATGAAACCTATGGTCAAAATTGCGAGAAAGTCTGTCGTTGTCATAATAACGGACTTTGTTCCAAGTAAGTCAGCACAAGCATCAGCTATACACCTTTTCAGTCATAGTGAGAGAGAGAAAACGTAAAAAGACCTGCAACAGGTGGCGGGGGGGGGGGAGCACAATCCCGATGGGGGTGCGGGGGGTCCTTTTGTTTTGGTTAAAGGGCTTAGATGGAAAATGTTGTTATTATTTCCGTCATAATAACTTAATTTGTGTAGTGAAAATATAAATGCTGCAAGGCTTTACGACTTTACGTTTCCTTCCCACGTGCGTTATAAATGTAAGTCATTTTCAAGAAATTCTGAACATTTCTCGGTGGAGGAAGGGGTGTCACTATACCCCCTGCAAATGGCAATTCGTGAGAAGCAACTGTTCTGTTATTTCCTTGAGAATAATATGCTACAACATAATAATATTGGAACCAAACTCTTTCCAAAGAAACGAATTGGTTTAAAAAGGCTCACTTCACTAAAAAAGAAAGAATAAAAAGTGTAGATCTTAGCATGTTATAGACGGCAAATATTAACGTTGTGTGCATGCAATGATGGGAATTATCTGTAGTTTTAAAGCAAAGCCTATATGTCAAAACAAGAGTACCTCCACATTAACTTTATGGAAATAAGCATTTCATGTATAACTAGCAATAAATGGTATTGTGACGTCTTCAAGAATATGCAATAACAGTATGATTATTCCACTGCTTGACTAAAGTGACCCATAGTTATAGAAAACTTCAAAAACAGCAACAACAACAAAATCGATAAAATGTTTTGGAAATTTTCTATACAATTATGTTCAACTGGGATCGGCTATTAGTATATCCGTTATATAATGGCATATCTGATATATTTTGCAGGATTGATGGAAACTGTGACTGCCTAGAGGGATGGTTTGGAAGATTCTGTGAGTCACCTTGTGATGAAAGTTTTTATGGAAGAAACTGTGAGAAAGTGTAAGTATTCTCATTACAGGGATATCCCTGTATGTGCATGTAGTTGATTGTTCCTCTACTAATGAATGTTATTGGCTCAACACGTTACTGTTTGTATTCAATTTAATGTGATTTAAGGTCCCTATATACTGAAGTTTTTTTTGGGGGGGGGGGAGAGGGGTGGGATTTTAATTTACTTACGAAAATTACCTTTCTGGCCCTTCATGGCTATTTCAGATGTCGATGCGAGAACAACGCTCTTTGTGACAAATTCGATGGTACTTGCTTTTGCACTGAAGGATGGACAGGCCAGTTCTGCGAAACTCCATGCATCGAAGGTCGCTATGGCATTAACTGTTGGTCAGAGTGCGGATGCCAAAGTGGGGCACTGTGCTCGAGGTTCGATGGGGTGTGTGATTGTCCAGCCGGATGGACCGGGGAATTCTGTGAGTTGTCCTGTCCAGATGGCATGTTTGGACCAGATTGCAATAAACATTGCAGATGTCAGAATGGAGCAGATTGTAACAAGTAAATGTAATTTTTGTTTGATTTTAATATTATTGAATCATTTGGCAGACTTGTAGTGCAGTCGGTGTAAAATCACGTACTTGTACTCAGAGCCTTGTACTCGCCACTGGTACTCACACCAAGAAGAGTGTAACCTGTACGGAGTGTACGCGTACTCACGTTGTTGTATACTAGTTCTAATACAAGTCTGTCATTTGGTTTCAGTGGCAGAGGACTGATATGGTTACGCAAAAAGCATGTAATATGGAACACATAAAACCTTTAAGCCGTCAGTCATACCTTGGGTTTGGATATTTTTGGTAATAAATTGATTACGAAATGATAATTGGCGGATAAAATATTCTTCCTCAAAGGAACAAAGAGAAGGACCTTGAAACCGACAAAATTGCAAATCCCAAGCTCAAGGCTGCTGTTTATACTTAAAGTATTTGTTTGACCATAATATTGTTTGTTTTGGGATAAAGTTTGAAATGTTTTAACCAATCCTGACCTAGACAAACACAAACTTAGGCTGTCTAGCCATCTGAAGCAATATTTTTTCTAATAGAGCAACAAATGTTAAAATAGATTGATCTCTTAATCTTGGTTTTTTCTGTTAAATTTGAAGAGAAAAAAAACAAATTGATTTGAGAAATAATAAGAAACCGAAACCGAAGCGCGACATTGTCTGAAGACATACATATACAATGGAATGAGGGTTTTCTTATGGGTCAAGCATTGATGTAACATTTCCTCCTTACACACAGAGAAACTGGTGTCTGTACATGCAACGCTGGTTGGCAAGGGGAATTCTGTGATGAGGAGTGCGACGTGGGCACCTTCGGTCCCTACTGCGCGGGCCAATGTCGGTGTCGGAACGATGCGGTTTGTTCCAGGTTCACCGGCCGGTGTGCTTGCAATGAGGGTTGGCGCGGTGCGATATGTGGCACACCATGTTCAGAAGACACCTTTGGAGTGAACTGCAACCAGACATGTCGATGTTTCAACGGAGGACTTTGTAATCGTTTTGACGGTTCTTGTCGATGTCCCGAAGGGTTTCAGCCTCCATCATGCCAGGACGTTTGCGACAGCTCTCATTTCGGTATAGAATGTTCACGCGTCTGCGAATGTCAACATGAAGCTACTTGTTCTAACATCGATGGATCGTGTACGTGCTTAGCGGGTTGGCAAGGGGAGCTTTGCGAAAGTCTGTGCGATGAAGGTTTCTGGGGTATTGGTTGTAAGATGACATGTAACTGTCGATCGGACAACATGTGCAGTGCTGTCACCGGAGAATGTTTCTGCTTTCCTGGTTGGATGGGTGACACCTGTGAAGAGCCTTGCCCCGTTGATCGCTTTGGTCCAGACTGTCTAATGGAATGCAGGTGTGCAAACGACGCATCTTGTTCACGTACTGATGGTGTCTGCTCATGCGCAGTAGGGTGGAGAGGAATAGTTTGTGATGAGCCTTGCGAGGAAGGCACTTTCGGTATGGATTGTGTGGGGATTTGTAGGTGTCAAAATGGCGGTACCTGTGATCACGTGGATGGATCGTGTAACTGCCCCGCTGGATGGAGGGGACTCACCTGCAACGAAGAATGTCCAAGTGGTTCGTTTGGTATTGGTTGTGAATTCGAGTGTTCGTGTGTACATGCTTCTGATTGCAGCAAGATCAACGGTCATTGTACCTGCCTTGCCGGCTGGAATGGGACAGTCTGCGACGAAGAATGCGACCTGGATTCCTTTGGTCCGGGTTGCACAGGAAGTTGCGAGTGCTATAATGGAGCGGCGTGCTCCCGTTTCGATGGCTCGTGCACTTGTTCCGAGGGCTGGACGGGGAGAAACTGTCGTAGGGAATGCCGGGAAATCCGTTACGGTGCAAACTGCCAACAAGTCTGTCAATGCGAAAATGGTGCTGAATGCAATAGATTTACAGGTGCATGCCTGTGTTTGAGTGGATGGCAGGGACCCTTCTGCGGCATACCTTGCAGCGAAGGGTTTACCGGACCTGGTTGTAAAAAGCCATGTAGATGCAGAAACGAAGCTCACTGCGATCGAGTTACGGGGTCTTGTGATTGTCCCGATGGGTGGACTGGTCCCATATGTGATGATGAATGCCCACCGGGAGCGTTTGGCGCAAACTGTGAGCAAATCTGTGACTGCCAAAACGGTGGTATTTGTGATCGATTTAATGGAGTGTGTAGCTGTTCGGCTGGATGGACGGATCGAGACTGTTCGACGGCATGTCCCGAGAGTACGTTCGGTAACGACTGCGCAAGGACATGTCGGTGTCTTCACGGAGCATCGTGCAGCCCAGTGGACGGTTCCTGCGACTGCAATGAGGGATGGACGGGGCAACGATGCGAAATGTCGTGTGCTGAGGGTTTCTTTGGACGTGACTGCGAGAAAGTGTGTCGCTGCTCCAACAATGCAGAATGCAACCGCTTTGACGGGAATTGCTTGTGCTTGCCTGGTTGGATAGGGAGAATGTGCGAAGAACCTTGTCAAGAAGAGAGGTAAGCCCAACTAACAACCAATCAAAGTCTTTGATTTCGTTTCTCGCTTACCTGTCTCTACAATGTTATGCACCCTTATCTACATATAGTCTAACCTAATTTGACACAGTCGACTGACGCAGTGCTCACGATTAAAACCGCCGCACTTATTCCATCCGTTCATTTTCTCTTCATTTACACATATGCCATTAGAATATGTCAGCTGCAACAGCAATTAATACGTAATTGTTTACGTATATGAATTGGGTGTTTGTTGCCATATAGCGTAGATGTAATTTTCGTAGAACGTTTAAATATAACATTTTAACGGATATTTGCATCCTAGGATGTCGCTATGTTATTCCGTGTTCTAAAACTCAAGAAACCCCTAACTTATCGCGCTTAGTGCGTTACGCACGCATTTCAATACAGTTCGTGAACACGCGACCATTTAGTGAAAACACTTCTCATATAGCATACTGATAGTGCGTGGGAAATTGACAATTTCTACAAATAAAAGATAAAAAATTAAAGATGTGATCAATCCTTGTAAGAGCAAGTTTGTGTTTTTAGCCCTTGACCTTCTCCGGAAGTGCGGCTTGACCAGGAAGTAAGACCTACCCGACATTCACATTTGGATAAAATTAGTAAACAGATTTATATGACACAGCGGAAAGAACACGATTATTTTTAAATATTTTTTTATTTATTAATTACGACCTACCCTTAACTTGTTTTAATATTTGCACTGCACAAAAATAACTGATTTCCATGTAACGCTCTTTTAGGAACCTGAAATAGTGTGTTCTGTTTATACAAAACGAATAAAATGCTTAAAATATTTGGATAAAGGTTACGGTACATCAAGTCAAATATCAATTTGCGTTAACTACATGGAATCAAGCATTTTTCGTTCTCGATTCATATGTTAGTTTATTAGTGTACTAAGTGACAACAGCAATGGCTATCGGTTATGGCTCATATTTTCTCATAGCGTTGGCCTTTTCATTGTGAGTATATGTAACAGACATAATGTTTACTAATCAGATATATTTCTGACTACAACGGCACCCTATTATGATGTGTATGGTGTAGCTTACTATACATGTATGTTAACAAAATATTAGAATTGTGTCTTTATTTATATAAACAAAACAAAAATGAAGCGGAATGAAAGAGATATTGGTACTGAGTAATTTTCGAGTTATTAACTATATCAATTACAACCTAATAAAACTGAAAATAAAATAATAAAATATTTAAATAATGTGCTTTTTTGCATATTAAATATAGCAACGAGGCTCAAAGATGGTCAAACGTGTGAAGGTTTTGCACTGCATGAAGACTCAGAAATTTCGTAAATAGGGTTTAGATTGTATAGGTCTTGACAATGAAGCACTAATAATTAACGTATACGTACCAAGCGAACGTCTGTATGCAGTTCGGTAAAAGCATATTTGCATCAATACTTTGGGATCTACGCTCTCCATTTTTCATCAATGTACGTTATATAATGTGTATGTGTGACGTCATATATTATTCGTATAGAGTTTCGCGATCGAGGGCTCACTTTTTATAGGATGACCCTCTCATCATATAAATATTTAAAATTAAATCATGACGATGATCATATTGAAAACTTAGTAACAGCCTACAACAGTTTGTTAAAATATATTTTATCATATCAGCTTGGGAGTACATGGCTTTAAGTGGTAATCTAGTTTCCATACTTTGCCGTATAAGGATTTAAAATCATTAACAATTTAGAGAGGAAAAAAATTATGATATTTATTCCAAACATTTCATGAAGATAGTTTTACTTTTTCAATGTTATAGATACGGTCCGATGTGCTCAAAGGCATGTAAATGTCAAAATGGCGCAGAATGTTCTCCTGTGGATGGCACATGTATATGTTCAAACGGCTGGACCGGAGACTATTGCGAGCAAGAATGCGAAGATGGACTCTATGGCGCAAACTGTATGCAAAGTTGTACTTGCCTTTACGGGGGAATCTGTTCAAGGTATTTATGAGTAAACATGGACAGGTCTCATCGCTATAGACCTTCTATAATACTTTGTTAATATTTTTCACTTCACATTTTGTAAGTGTTTCATTCTAATTTTGCCACAATATTGCAGTGTTAATGATTTATAAAGAGAAAGTAAATGGCGCCATCTGTTTAACCAGTCGACTTGTTGGCCTACTCCTTGATGATGCCAGACCAAACCTAAAGTCGACGGAGATTAAAATATTTATTTGTTGAAGGTTAGAATATGGGTTACCTATGTTGGGGGGGGGGGGCAGGGGCACATGAGAGAAAATGAAGGAGGGCTAGGGAGGGGGAGGAGGGGAGACGGTTAGGAATAATTCTAATATTAATTCCCTTTACATATTAAAAGTCTGCTGCTCAAAGATCTCGCCCCTAGAACTACTGTGGTAACTTGTTACAGCCGAAACGAAAAGGATCGTCTATTCACATTAAACCTCCCTTTGAGGTAATTTATCAAGCTCTGGTTCGTTCAAGGTGATTTAATCTTTGTAGCGGTATATTAATAACAGGTATTAAAATCCACCGGCAAAGCTGTAACCTAGGTAATGTTGATGTCGAGACAACTTAAAATCGAAAGGGGAACCGTTGAAAGTATATGATTTACACCGTGATGGAGTAAGACCTATGACCTTTGACCCTATAAACCATTGTCAAATCAATCTGATTCGTAACAACATTAACCTGCCACGTAGCAAACCCTGGGTAAAATGACAAAAGCAATATAATAAACAGGGTCGAAATACATGGTTACACATGAAATGTTTACTGACGTTATGTGCGAAGCCTTTCCAACCTTAAAGCAGCAGGCTGTATTTTCTTACCTAATTTACATAATATAATAGCCTAATTTACATAATATAATAACTCGACTACATATATGCTTAACTAATGTAATTTAATTTACATAACTTTAAATACATTACTTCTTGTTACATAACGGTAATCCAATTCCTGTATCTGTGACTTATTCAACGTTCCTAACTATATCCACGACTTCTAAGTCCTCTTCCCATGTATCCCCACCATTACTTTCGACCCCGCTCCTACTCACTCAACCCCCCCCCCCCCTCGCCCTTAGTATCTCTCGCCTTTAATTACTCCATCCTCAGTCCCTCTCCACCTTCTCCTAAACTGGCTCTATCAGCTTCACTGGATTAAAAGAAATGTTATATATTCCGCCCTGCTTCTTGTAAGCAAATTAGACAGGTATTAGGGATACTCTTTATAAACCTCCAATGGAAATACTTTAATTAGGCCTTCGGAACGTATGTTGATGTTTGCTTTTATAGCTTACAGACATTCTGGAGGAAGTTAACAAATATATGGTGACTATATATGAACATAACCTGACACCCTCGTGATTTTCTTCTTTCACGTTTGTGTATGCAAATGTATTTTCACCAAAATGAATAAATCTATACATCGCCCTTCTCATCAACTTGCCCGTTCCTTTCATCCACCCCCCCCCCCGCCCCCCAATCAACCCAAATATGAATAAATAAGAATAATAAACAAGGGAACACTGTTAATGCTTTAAAATACCTATCCAAATACCTATGCTTTTCCGCTGTCGTAAACATATTGCAATTTCCAACCTTTAACTTATCGAATCTTTCATCTTCTTTGATCTGAAAGTTTGATAAGACACTTCAGGTGATGAACCAAAGACAAATCTGCCTAGGTCACGTGATATCTCAGCCTAATCTTTTTAACGATTTTATTATGTAAATATTCCCCATATACCTATAGACTAAACACGTCAACTCTTTCATTGGCTGATTACAGAGTTCACAGGTATGGATTTGAATTTTTTCTTTGATACGATAACATATGGGACGTTTTCATCAAATCTCCCCTCCACCCCCCCCCCCAAAAAAAGAGGACGGATGTCTGTTCATTATATTACACTATGTAGATAAACTTTGTGTGTATCTATGTAGATATTAACAACGGTTTGCATATACAACATGTGTCAACATGTGCGCCTACCAGTGGCGGAGCGGATGCCCCCCCCCCCCTGACGGACTCAAATGGACTGCTGGCGCCCTTTTCAGCTCTTTACCTCTTTTTACTGATTGTAGATTATTGACTTTTTTAGTGCGCTCTCATCTACCTATTGACATTTGTTACATTTTGTTGCTGTAATTTGGCGATGACACCTATTTATTCTTCGTTTATCAGCAAATTAGCCAGGCCCGGAAAGGGTCATTTCCGGCGATCTAGGGAGTACCTTTACTCAAAAATTTTCTGTACGCTACGCGCCAACCAGTGGTGGCGCTCCGCTTAGATAGTGTCGAAAGCGCCCCTACAGACCATTCTCGCCCCTCCTGACCAATACCCCTAGCTCCGCCACTGGCGCCTACAACGTGGGTACAGACTTCAACCCAAGTAAAAAACGTGCGCCTGCAACATGGTTCCGCCTTCAACCCCAGTGTCAACGTGCGCCTGCAACATGGTACTGCCTTCAACCCAAGGGTCAACGTGCCCCTGCCACATGTTACATACACAAATCAGCCTGTAGAAAGAAACTTTCCTCTCCTGGAACTAACTTTCATAGGGAGTCAAGATATGGTGCAGACGACACGTTCAATGAAGGAGTACTAAGATCTTTTAACTGATGGAATTATTCACACCAACTCCCTCCCCCACCCCACTCCTCCCGTTCGTGTACCATATTTTCCTCTTGTTCCACTGTGGGGTACGCACATTGTTCGTGCCAGAGTGTGTGTACCGTGGGCGGTGTGAGGCGGGGTCTATTGTCTTGGGTAGAGTTCTAACAGACACCTGCAGGTCAAAAAATCTCGGAGTATAAATACATTGCCGTTCTGCACCCCACCCCACCCCCCCCCCCCC